>JAJJMB010012638.1:3181871-3324285 GCA_023531105.1 Papaver atlanticum | reverse complement strand
TTCGTGAACAGATCTCAACTGGCTTACGGTTTATGAATTGGTTCGCCAACCAACCTGTATTTATATATCTTAAATATCTATGATTTGCGAACTGGTTTGCCAACCTACCCTGAGTGGAAATATCAATAAGTTCATATTTCTCTCTTATAATGTTTGAAATCCCAAGTGATATAATCATTTGCATGGGTAATTTTCAATTGATCCACAAATTAATTCAAAGAACTAATATTGCTAAGGACCTTTGAACATCTAATCGTTAAATCATATTTCGAGATTTTTCATAAGACAAGCTTGTCTCGAAACTTCTTCTTTGTAATTCTACTTTAAGTCATACAACATAGTCTCAATAAATAGAACGATGGTATAGTGAGTAAAATATAATTGTTCAGTCTTTACATGCCCAATACAGAAGTTCTCCAAATGTCTTCATCTATCTTCAGTCTTCAAGGGTGATATCTTCAGTCTTCAAGGATTAAGTGTAGTATCTTCAGTCTTCAAGGGTGACATTAACCTGATTTTCACTTTCAGAAGTTCTCCAAATGTCTTCATCTATCTTCAGTCTTCAAGGATTAAGTGTAGTATCGGTTAATGATGTGATCTATAAAACCTGAATTATGAGGCTCGAAAAAGCATATCTTTCTAGGCCTTTTAGCTAAGATTAAGTGTAGTATATGTTTTTATCAGTTTAATATCTGATATGTGGGTAATCAACAAGAGCTCTACAAATCGGGAGATTACTGAGTCAACTCAGTTAATGGATTTTTTTTCAAAACTTTCTTATGAATCATTTGATTATTAGATCTTAGTACTGTTTTCTGCTTGTTTTCATTATCTTATTATTGATTTACTGATTACTCATGCATGGTTTGCTTCTATCTCGTTTAAACATCATTGCAATCGCTAGTTTCAATATAATACTCTTAACATTGTCTTCTAATCATTAAAATCTTCTATTTGCTTTTCTTGTTTATTTTCCTATATCTTGATATGGTTTTCTAATTTTTGCAGGTTCCCCTTGATCTTTAATGATGGTATCATCCAATATTTGATCTTTGTTTTCAACATATATATCATTATGACAGTATTGTCAAATCTAATAGTTTTGAGCAAGACAGTATTGTCAAACCGAGCAGTATTGCAATCTAAAACATTATTTCATTGAAGTGTGTTGCAACATGATCATTTTCAGCTTCAGTTCCTAAAACAAGTTTTTGATCCCATGATATGTATACCGATTCAGCCGACTTAGAAGCTAGGAACTCAGAAAATTCAAAAAAGCCATATTCCTCCTATAGTGTTCGTAACACTAGGAATACTCATTCTTTTTCGAATGCCATGCAGTCAAAACCTAATAGAATCCATTTTTTTTTTCTATGACTATATCCCAGCTACTCTTAAGGAAACAAAATACCTCTTTTTCTTTTTTTCTAGTGTATTATCCTAAATATAAATCAAGGGCCCCAAAACTGTTTCGTTCATCACAAATACCTAGAAAACCCTAATAGAAAGAAGAACAATCGTGAAAGATTGAATACCAGCATCATTAACAGCAAGGTTAACGATATCACTGAGCAAATGAAAAGTGCTACGATAAGGAAGTCCCTTGGCAGTTCATCTGGAGGTGTTATTGGTTCCTCAAAATTTTTTAATAAGGCAGCTGAAGAATGGTCTTATAGTTTAATAGGAAAACTAATAACTGATGATGATAACATCGAAACATCAGATGTTAAGGATGATCTGAATATCCTGTGGAAGAATTACAAGAATATGAAGGACCTGTATGTCTTTAAGTTCAATATGAAGGAATTTATCTAGAAATGTCCCTGGAACGTGAAAAGATGCTTGCTCGCACTTCAAGAGTACACTACTGCAATATAATATCAGGATTATGCCTTTACTAAACAGGAGTGGAATGTACTGTTTAAGGGTTTTCTCCTTGAACATCACCATGTAGCTGTAACTAATGAAGTTATTGAAGATCCAGGAAAAAATATATCTACTAATCCAACAAATTGTAGACCTAGATCTGGAAATATGATTACTGCCAGTATTGAAATGGAGCTTAATAAACCATTAAAAAGAGTAAAATGGTGGAACACTAACTCTGGTGATGTAATATGGATCAAGTATCATTGGGTTAAACAACCTCATAGTCTGTACAAATGTTATATAGTGGATCATAATGATTAAACATGTGAAGAGGTTGCGGAAATTCTGAAAGAAAGAGCTAGCAATGACACAGAAAGAATATAAGCAACATATATCGAAAAAGAATGTCGACATTGTTGAGAAGGCTGATGGAGATGAAAGAAGCATAAATAAAGATTATGTTCTCATTGGAAACAACATGGATGAAAATGAAATTGCAGATGAACAAAGAATCAGCAAAAGAGCAAGAAACCAGTCCCATAATTCTCTAGGAAACAACCCTTCAATTATAGGCCCAATCGTAGCTGCTCATGGAGGGAACTTACACAATAATGATCATACTGATAACAACAACAATCATACAGAGATCATAGATGACATTGTATGGATATGCTTAATTAAGGAACCCGTTGCTAGCACAAAACTGGATACCATTCAAGATCAAGGGAGCAATGCAACCAAGGTAGCTGATTGGCTTTTCTGTTATTGTTATTTTGTTCATACTTACATAAATCCTTTTACTTGTGATAATGCTTTATATATTTTTTAATTTTCCTCCTCACGAGAAGCAAAGTAGTCGAAATCGTTCATCGGTCCTACTCGGTTGGGGAGCTTGGAGCGAGGAGCTATTAGTTCGGACTTTGAAATCGCCAAAATTCAGTCTAATAGTCGAAGTCTATTTATTAGAGAATTATATATTGCTGCTCATAAGTCATGATATGTACCTAATTAAACTTAAAATTTTAATGTTATCATGTAATTAAGTGTGTAATATTGTTATATTGAACTTATTTATAATGTATTTATAGGTTTTTATATTTGATCACTCCCATCTGAGGGGTTACGAAAATTTTCTTTTATAATTTTAATGCATGCAAGGCCAACTCGGAAAAATCGTTAAATCGTTTTGCTCAAAAATCGGTCCAAATCGGCAAAATTAATCGTTACAAATCGGAAAGGGCTTGGAATCGGAAATCGTCTCTGTCATATATCCTGTAGCGATTACTCGGTGAGTACTCGTCCTTGGAGAGCAATTTTGACTACACTGGCGAGAAGTCTTATTTAATTTTGTTATTAGCTGTTAAGATGAGAGGTCTAACCTAGAATTGTAAAGGTTTTAATAGTAAAACTACTAGAGATCATTTAAAAAACATGCCCTATGGATATGACCCGGATATTATCTTTATATCTGAAGCTAAAATAGGAGTCGAAAAAAATGTCTAAACTGATAAAGCCTTTTAAATATCCAAACAACAAACTTATATCTTCTAGAGGTCTTGCTGGTGGCTTAATACTTCTTTGGAAAGATGGTTTCCAGTTTCAAATTGTTAATGCAGATACCTGGATTATAAATTGCCTAGTCCATGATGACCCATCTAAGACCGAATGGTTTCTTACATGTATGTATGGATCTCCCTATCCGGTGCATAAGGAAAACAAGAGTCTTATATCAAGGAGTTAGGAAAAACCATTCAACAACCATGGGTGGTTATTGGTGACTTAAATCTGGTTTTTAGCAATGAAGATAGGAGCTCTACACAAAATATTTCTTATTCTTCAAGATATGGTGCTTCTTCCTCAAGAAATGTTGTTTCTTCTTCAAGAGATTCTTCTTATGTCAATATGATATATGATGCTGATTTGGAGGATATGGGATATACTGGAAGATCATTCACTTGGTCTAGTAATGTTCATGGTACTGGTGTGATAATATCAAGACTTTTTAGAGCCATCACAAATGTTGAGTGGGTATTGCATTTCCCTGGTGAAAAACTTCTTCATGTACCACAACTCGGGTCTGATCATTGTCCCATCTTGTCAGATTCTGAGGCTACAGATGGTGATAGAAACAGAAACTGTAAGTACTTCCAATGTTATGAGAGGGATGCTACTCTAAAAGATGAAATAACTGCTACATGAAGTCACCATATTAATGGCTCTCATGCTTATCAGCTTTCTAAAAAACGGGTGGTCACTAGAAAGTATGTTTCAAAATGGAATAAAGAAACGTTTGGTAACATTCAGAGAAATATACTTCTTTTGCACCAGCAACTAGAAGTCATCCAGCAAGAGGAACAACTTTATAATGATAACAACAACCATATTCAGCAAGTTGAGTAGCAGATTGAGCACTGGCATCAAATCCAAAGTGAGTTTTGGGGTTAGAAAGCTAGAGATCAATATTACTTGGAAATTGATAGGAACACAAAGTACCATTATACTAATGCAAATAGGAGGAGATCAAGAAATGATATTGCTGCATTAAAAGGAAGTAATGGCCATTCATGCTCTAATAAGATAGAGTTAGAAAATCTTCTAACTGAGCATTACAGTTCTCTGCATACTTCGGTTTTTCCTTCCAGAAATGATACAATTCTGAAGTGCACCCCTACAACCATTACTAATACTGATAATGAAGAGTTGATTAGAGTACCAGATGAAGCAGAAGTTTTAAAGGCTTTGAAAGATATGAATTCTTGGAAAGATCCAGGGCCAGATGGATTTCCACCTGGTTTCTTCAAGACACATTGGTATATAATCGGATATGATGTGATACAGATGGTAAAGCAATTCTTTCAGACATGCTTTATCCTAAAGGAAGTAAATGCCATTAATATTTCTTTAATTCCTAAAACTAAAAACAAGCAGTTTCCATATGATCTAAGACCAATTGCACTTTGCAATACCTCTTATAAAATTATTTCAAAAATTATTTCTTCAAGAATGAAAAGAGTGATAGAGAAGATTATCTCACCATTAAAAGATGCTTATGTCCCAGGGAGGCAGATATTTGACAATATACATTTGGCTCAAGAGATTATCCATACCATGAAGAATAAAAATGAAGAAAAGAAGTATCTTGCTCTTAAACTGGATACGTCAAAAGCCTTTGATAGGCTGGAATGGTCTTTCTTAATGGATGTCATGAAACAAATGGGATTTTGTGAAGAATGGTGTAATCTAATCATGCAATGTATCAACACTACAAAGATATCAATTTTTTTAAATGGTGCTCCCTGTAATTCTTATCAGCCAACAAGAGGTATCAGGCAGGGTGACCCTCTGTCACCTTATTTATTCATCATTGTTATGGAGGCTTTTTCTAGACATTTATATACAGCTGTCCAAAATCATAGCACTGAGGGTATTAAAATAGCTACAGGGGCTCCTTCTATCTCCCACTTATTCTTTGCAGATGACTGTTTGCTGTTTGCTAATGATGATTTGTATAATGTTAACAATCTTCTTCAAAATAATTGAAGACTTTGGTGTTACCCCTGTCCAAATGGTTAACTTCAACAAATCAAGTGTCTTTTTCAGTGCAAATGTGCCACAAAAATTCTGTAGGATTTTGTCTAGATGACTTAAAGTACCAAACATGAATCCAAATGAAAGATATCTGGGTATTCTACTTTTAATTGGCAAAAGTAACAAGCAGTGCTTTACACATCTGCAAGACAAGGTTATGAATAGGCTCTCCATATGGGGTGGTTTTACTTTGTATCAATATGGGAAGTCTCAAATGATCAATACTGTCACTAATACCGTTCCTTCTTATACAATGAGTTGTATATGCAGATTCCTGTGGATATTATCAAGAACATAAATGCACTACAGAGGGATTTCTGGTGGGGATTTGATGAGAAGAAGGGTACTTACACTATTTCTTGGAAATATTTGAAAAGGCATAAGGACATTGGTGGTCAAGGCTTTAGGGACTTAAGAATTTTGAATCAAGCTCTACTTATTAGAGCAGCTTGGAGAATATGCACTACTCAGATGCTTTGTGGGTTAAATGCATGTCAGCAAAATACTTTCCTTGTACAAGCATGTTATATGCTAGTAAAAGAAGTGATTATTCTTTGGCCTATAAAGGTTTACAAAGAAACATGGATTTCATAAAGCATCACAGTTGCTGGAGATTGGGTAAGGAGATCGAATAAAAATTTGACTTGATGTGTGGATTATTGGACTGGATTATCCACCTATACCAAGACAGGAAGTTGTAGACAATGAAGACTTTGTTTGGGTAAAGGATTTATTTCAGCAGGGGGTAGAAATTGGAATGTAAACTTAGTACAACATCTGTCTTGCATTCTTGGATTGTTTATGCAGGAATAACAATCCAAAACAAGCAGAATGTCTTGCATTCTTGGAAGTTGTTGCATGGAGTAAGGAGTTGCGGATCACTCATGTCATGCTACATACTGACCTCAAGAGCATTGATGGATACATCAAAAATAACTTTCCTATTATAGCTGGGGAGAATGAAGTTATTTTGTTAAGTTGGAAATGTCTTTATGTTTTAAGAGTCTGTAATAAAGCTGCTAATAAGCTAGCAAAATTCAGCAGGAAGTTTAGAGTCTCGAAAGTATGGTCTGATAGACCTCCTAGTGTCATTGAAATTCAGTTGTCTAGGGATATTTTAAATCTTGCAATTTAATAAAATCGTAGATCATTAGCATAAAAATAATAAAAAAAAAAAAAAACTGATACGTGGTCTTATCGGATCGCACAATTTTAAATTTATTGTTTTTATGAGGGAGTTCCCATCATAGGAGTTATCTTGCGTACCTATCCTGGTATGACTAGAGGTGAGCATGGGCCAGTTTTTGCCTGACGGATTTCAAAATTCGCATCCGCATCCAACGGATGGACGTACTGGATGCGGACGATTCAATGAATTTCTTTTATAATCAAAATTTTAAACTAAAAAAGTAAAACTAACGAAAATGACTTGAATAATGGCTGATCAAGGAATAAAAAGAGAAGAATATGACTTAATTATGCGTCTCAAAGTCAATCCCTAAAAGTTTGATGGAAGAAAATGATGAAGAGATAAATCGACTATATGGTGGACTATTAAAATACATAATTAACATCATATATTATAAATGCTTCAAAAAAAAAATCATATATTATAAAAATATTATAAGTATTTTAAATCTAACGGATGCGGATGTCCAATGAATTTTTAAGAGTGCATCTGCATCCAATCCAAAATCCGTCGGATCCTAAAAGTTCCATCTGTATCCAATCCACTAGAGAACGGTCTGGTATCCATCCGTAAAAATGTGGTTGGGCCGGATGGAAACCATGAATCTCCATCCACATGCTCACCCCACCTATGACTATTGGGTTGTATGTCGCACGGCTTGCACAGCCTCAGACCCGGCTCTGCATGCGTTGCACTACGGTAAGACCTGGTGCACCCGTACCAAAACTAGCAGAAACATTCAGTTCTTGCTTAGGCAGTTAAGTCTAGTACTTAGCCGGCTGTGTTTATTCGAGTCTCAACCCCCGTATATCAAACTTGTCTGCACTTAAATTATGAAATTGTGGGATTTGGACGGTGGTTAAGAGTTGGAGTCTTGGTTAAACTCTACCTTGCATAATCTTGTTCCTAAAGTTTAGGAACTTAGGAGCTAAGTTAGGAAAACTTGATCCCAAAGTTAGGGATTCTTAATGGCCAAGTTAGTTTCTCTATATAAAGGATTAGAATTAGACTTGTAGAGTTAATCCAACCAAAGAAGAGTGGTAAATCTCTGTGCTTAGGATTTTGGTCTCTTTGTTAGGGAGGGTCGAGTGCTACCGTGAAGGTCAATATCGGTGTGAGAGAAAAACTTGTAGAGAGAGGATTTTGGTGTTCTAGTGTTTAGGGTTTGGGGCTTTGCCCTAAACCTATTTTCTAGTGTTTCCGTGTTTCTCCTCTATTACCAGCAGCTGTTTAGAAAGCATAGAAGAGAAGACATGAGGCTGGTTTGAGGAATTGGCTTCTATGGTTTCGTCGATGGTGTTCTCGGGTATGTCTTGTTAACTCTTTGGTCTTGTCTTGGGTTGCGGAAAGAGAAAGTAATGGTCTTTGATTTAATGGAAGTTTTTATGGTGGTGTTGGCCGTGGATGTTACCTGTAAAGGTGAACCATGTATATCTTGTGTTGTGGTTGTGTATGTGTTTCTTTATCTTCTGTCTCTCTTCTATTTCTCGCATGTTTGTTCAAATCTCCAATTGCCCTTTGTGCAACTGATTTCCGCGGCGCTCGGGGTGCCAATTTTCCCAACAATCTAAGCATTTTGGATTCCAGTCTTTGCTCAGCATTTGAGTCTTGTGCTCCCATAACACGGCTAGTTAACATCTCAGTTACACAATTTCCGCTGACTTCGTAGTATATGAATAAATCATTCTACCTTTTTGAAAGTTGCACTTAGCATTCCAGTTCCGCTGACAGATACTGACAGACCAGGCCACCATGCTCCTCGGCATCACAAATTGTACGCACACGATAATATTCGTTAGTCAAGAAGTAAAAGGTGGTGACCCTTATACGACTATTTTTGGATATGACCAAAATATCCTTTTTGATTTAAGGGCCACCTTAAGTTAGAGTTTTGAGAAAATTAAATATTTGGAATTTTTTGAAACTGCAATATAGGGTTTTGGAATTTAAATAGGGTTTTGGAATTTAAATATGAGCAGATCTTATATATGGCTACCGACTGCGGACGGGTGAAGATCAGTTGTTGGCAGAGCTAGTTGGAGATCAGAACAACAGGTGAGAACTACGTACATAGTTTTGCTAGAATTGCGTGTGTGACTAAGATGGAGAAGTTACCTACTGACATAATGCTAGATATGTTATCTCGCTTACCTTACGAAACCATAATACATTGCAAACTAGTTTGCAAACCCTGGCGAGATATATTAAGTAATGTCAAGTTAGGTCTCCTTTTCCAGTTTGGGGAACATGCTTCCAAACTCTGTTATGGAGGAGAGCAATACGATGATATTGATATGCATGTGCATTACTCTTACACGACACTTGTGGAAATCGATAAGCATCGGCATTTGAGCGAGAACTTTTGTTTGACATGGTTGGTTCATGGTTTGGTTTGCTTTTCGGCAAGGCGCAAGTACACTATTGCATCTGACCCATCTACATCTGTAATCCCGTCACTAGAGAATATGTTTATCTTGCAGCATTAAACTATGACGAACCTTATGATGATGCCGTGACAGCTGGTTGTTTTGATTGTGGATTTGGTAACCATCATTCCATAGATGAGTACAAAGTCATTAGAATCCACAGGGTTCACTTCGATCCTTTTGGGCAAGTTCAAGTATACACTTTGGGTAGTGGTCATGGGTGGAGAGATATAGGAAGACTCGATCACTTATTAGCTTCTGACCATGGTGTTTGTGCAAATGGAGCCTGTAAAATATTAGAGAAAGTAATGTAATGTTATTACAGGTAATGAATTGATTAGTTTACAGACACAGGTTAAGAGGGTATTTATAACTCTAATTACAGGACTTAGTCAAGTTAATATTAGTTGACTTGACTATACAGAACATACTCTAATATACCCCCTCAATCTGACCAAGTAAAGAACCAAGTACAGATTGTAAGAAAGCAAGACAGACACTCAACAAGAGTCAGTTTGTAAAACAAACCAAAAAGCAAATGCTCAGCAAGATCCTAAAACAACAGACAAGAATCATAACAGATGCTCAACAAGAGCCAATCTGAGCAAAAGAAGTAAATCAAAATAGCAGATGCTCAACAAGAGCCAATCTGACCAAAAAAAGTAAAGCTTAATCTGAAATTAAACTGACTGCAGCTGAAGATTGCACTATCCTTTGTAGTAGTGTGGAGAAAGTTGGATAACAAAGACCCTTTGTCATGACATCAGTTAACTACTCCTCTGTCACTACATGACTAACATGAATAATTCTATCTTCCACCAGTTCTGTGACAGTATGGTAGTCTATCTCCACATGTTTGGTCCTGGCATGAAAGACTGGATTAGAAGCTAGGAAAATTTCACTTTGATTATCACACAGTAACTGCAGAGGATATGCAACTGAAACATTCAATTCTGTTAATAAGTATGTAAGAAATTGCAGTTCAGCAGTAGCCACAGTTAAGCACATATACTCAGCTTCAGTTGAGCTCCTTGAAATAGTTGGTTGTTTCTTTGAAGAACAAGAAACAACAGACTCACCCATAAACACCACATAACCATAAGTAGATCTTCTTGTGTCTGGACAACCAGCCCAATCAGAATCAGTGTATGCAGTTAAAGTATGAATATTCCCTCTTTTTAAAGTAATCCCAGTTCCTAAAGTACCTTTTAGATATCTTATAATTCTTTTCACAAGAAGGAAATGCTGATCAGTTGGAGCATGCATAAATTGGGAAACATAATTAACAACAAAGCAGATGTCAGGCCTTGTATGTGTAAGATATTGTAAACCACCAACAATTGTCCTATATGCTAGAGGATCAGACAATAAGACTCTATCATTGATAGAACACCTTTTACCTTTTTCAACAGGAGTGTCACAAGGCTTGCAATCCAATATTTGTGCCTTAGTAAGAAGTTCTAATGTATATTTCTGTTGAGTTAAGAAGATAGCATCTGAAGACCTAGTAGCTTCAATTCCAAGAAAAAAATTTAAATCCCCTAAATCCTTCATAGCAAATTCCTTACTCAAAGCTTGTATCAACTTATTAATAAACACATCAGAACTTCCTGTTAAAAGTATATCATCCACATATAGTAATAATACCAACATATCTGACTCTGTGATGTAGATAAACATAGAGTGATCATTCTTTGACTTAGTAAAACCATATTGAAGAAGGAAATAGCTGAATCTATGAAACCAAGCCCTTGGTGCTTGTTTTAAACCATATAGAGACTTCTTTAAGTGACATACATGATTTGGAAATTCTGGATTAGTAAACCCTGGTGGCTGTTTTATATAGACATTCTCTTCTAAGTGACCATGCAGAAATGCATTAGATACATCAAGTTGTCTAACTGACTAATTATGGTTAACTGCTAAGTTTAATACCACTCTCACAGTTGTAGATTTAATAACTGGACTAAATGTTTCTCCAAAATCCACTCCCTCTTGCTGATTATAGCCTTGAGCTACTAATCTAGACTTAAGTCTATCAATAGTTCCATCAGACTTTAATTTGACCTTATATACCCATTTACAACCAAGAATATTCATGTGAGGTTCAGGCAAAACATAAGTCCAAGTCTCATTCAGCATAAGAGCATCATTCTCCTCTCTCATAGAAACCATCCATTTAGGTTCTTGACTAGCTTCTCTAAAGTTTTTAGGCTCAGAGATAGTGGTTAACATAC
Organism: Papaver atlanticum; assembly: GCA_023531105.1. Lineage (NCBI taxonomy): Eukaryota > Viridiplantae > Streptophyta > Magnoliopsida > Ranunculales > Papaveraceae > Papaver > Papaver atlanticum. The sequence continues at coordinate 3,312,976 of JAJJMB010012638.1, read as the reverse complement.
TTGTAAAAGCAGGAGAAGTAGGATGTTTGACTGAATGATGAAGCACAAAATCAGAAAACTATTTAGGTTTAGATATGCCTTGCATTGATCTAGTAATTATAGAATAAGTAGGAGATGAAGTAGATGGAAGTAAATCAAAAGAAGAATAATCAAAAGTGTCATTCACACATGGAGATTGAAGTAAATCAGAATTTGATGTTTGTATGTCAGGTGAAGAAGAATTAGAATTATAGTAAAAATTACATTCATCAAAAATCACATGTCTGGATATATGTAGTTTATGAGAGACAGGATCAAAACATTTGTATCCTTTATGCAATGGACTATAACCAATAAAGATGCATTTAACAGATTTTGGAGACAATTTTTCAGGTCTATAATGACCAAGGAAAGGAAAAAAAACAGAACCAAAAACTCTTAAAGATGAGTAATCTGGAGTAGCTTGAAATAAGACTTCATAAGGAGATTTCATGGATAAACACAGGAGTAGGAGTTCTATTAATGAGATATGTAGCAGTAAGAAAAGCATCATACCAGAAAATTTTAGGAGTTGAGGAATGAAACAAAAGGGTATTACCCATTTCTGTAATATGCCTGTGTTTTCTTTTTGCCAGTCCATTTTGCTAAGGTGTATTAGGACATGACAATCTAAGATGAATTCCATTGGAATCAAGAAACTGTATAAAAGAACCTTTAGCAAGTTCACAGGCATTATCTGTTTGAAAATACAAAATCTTATTAGAAAACAAGTTTTCAGTAAGAGATTTGAAATGAGTAAAACAATGAATAACATCAGTTTTGAGTTTCATACGATAAATCCAGTGAAATCTACTGGCATCATCTACAAAAAGAATATAATATCTAAAACCAGCATGAGAAATGGTGGGAGAGGGTCCCCAAACATCACAATGAATGAGAGCTAATGGTTTAGATTCATGAGAAGTAGAAAGATGAAAAGGTAACTTTTTACTTTTAACAATTTGACAAGGATGACAAAGTTGATTCTCATGATCAGAATTAAGAGCAATAACTTTTGTAGAATGCAAATGTTGAATAATTTTCTTAGAAGGATGTCCTAACCTATTGTGCCACAAAGATGGAGAAGCAATAATTGATGAATATGAAGTGAACAAAGCATTCTTATTGACAGAGATATGTGAGAGAGGATACAAGTTGTTAACCATTTTTCCCTGAGCTAAAAGAGAATGTGATCTTAGATCTCTAATCTCAAAGATCCATGGATCAAAAACAAAATAACAACAATCATCCTTAGTAAATTAGGCAACTGATAATAAATTTTGTTTAATCTCAGGTACTAGTAAGACATGTTTTAGAGCAAAACTAGCTTCAGATGTGTGTAAAATAGAAGTACCAGTTTTTGAAATTTGCAGAGTCTTACCATTACCAACAATGACTTGATCCTTCCCCTTATAGTTAGAAGTATTTTGAAGAATGCCTTTGTCACCAGTCATGTGTCTGGAAGCACCAGAATCAGAAATCCAAGTGGTTGAAGTAGAGGCACTAGAAGGATCATCACACAAATCAACAGAATTAACTTGTATACCACTAAAAGCAGTCTCAACAGGAGCCACATTTGTAGTAGACTTAGACTCAGAACTAGGTGGAGGATGATATCTGAAGAAACATCTAGAAGCATAATGTCCTGTTTTTCGACATATCTGACATTCAACATTTGAAAAATCCATAAAAGATCTACTAGTAAAACCACCATCTGAAGCATCTGCACTAGAACTAGTAGAGCCAGCAGCATTCTTAAATTGAACAGCACCAGTACCAGATTTTGAAAAATTCCCTTGATTATTCTTGTTCTTACCCTTATTCTTCCCATTCTTGTTACCAGTAGTACTATTTATCCCATAAAAGGCTGAAGTATTATCAAGAAAACTACTTGATTCCTGATTTTGAGCACTAAGCCATTGTTCATGTGTTAAAAGTCTAGCTTTCAATTCACCAAAAGTATATGGATGTTCACGATTCTGTGCAGATCTCACAAAAGTATCATACTCTCTTCCTAGACCATTAAGAACATACATCATCAAATCTGCATCTGAGACCCGATCATTGATAGCAGCCAAGGAATCTGTGATTGTCTTCAAATTATGTAAGTAAACACAGATAGACTGAGAACCCCTTCTAATGCCATATAATTGTTGTCGTTACATATTACGTCTTCCCCCAAATTGAGATCTAAAACTAGATTCGCGATATTCCCAAATTTCACGAGAAGTAGACATTCCAAGAACATCTCCAGAGACAGTTTCAGGAAATGTAGCCTTCAAACAACTAACAACAAACCTATCTGCCTTTCTCCAATATACGAATCTCGGATTAACACTAGTAACACCATTGATTAAAATTTGGGATGGGGGTTCTACAATTTCACCACTAACATGACCATATAAATCAGTAGAAATCCACACAGATTCAAATTGATCACGCCATAACAGAAAGTTTGTATGATCTAATTTTAATGAAACAAATTTTCCAATGTTATTGAATGGAAAAGCAAAATAACTTGCAGTACCCTGATTAGTATCATTACTAGGCATATGAGCAGCGGAAACCAGAATTTCAACTTGTGATTGTGATTGATTCCAAACTCCCTGTGAATCTAAAGTTGCTTGATGTTGTTGTTGTTGTTGAGTATTCAGCGAACTTCTGGTATTCGGCATTGAAAGATAAAGAAAGAACCAAGATTCAAAGTAAGGGAGATAAAGATCTTGAAATTTGTTAAAGAAATTGAGCAACCAAAGTTGAAAGAAGATCAGAAAATTATTGAAAAGATTATTTGATCTCAATAGAGTGAAAGAATCAAAATTCTGTGAAAAAAGGTGTTGAAAAATTGTTGCAGAATTTTACCTAGGTCGTACCTTCAATGATACCATGTAAAATATTAGAGAAAGTAATGTAATGTTATTACAGGTGATGAATTGATTAGTTTACAGACACAGATTAAGAGGGTATTTATAACTCTAATTACAGAACTTAGTCAAGTCAATATTAGTTTACTTGACTATACATAACATACTCTAATAGAGCCATTCATTGGGTAGAATACCAGAAAATAATATTGTGGCTTTTGACATAGCAGATAAGGAGTTCCGACTGATCCCATTACCACCACAGTTACCACAAACTTCGGAATATAATGCTCACGAGACAATTGCTGTAAAATTGTTGGGATGTCGTTTGTGTGTAGTTCATATAGATATAGGAAAAGTAGAAGATGTTATTCACATATGGGCATTAGAGAAAAAGAAAAGGTTTAGCAGTAATGACATGAAAGGTTATGATCAGTTCGACGATTTGTGGAGGTGGAAGAAGAAATTTAGTATCCCATGCACCAAGAGTGAGTTATATATACCGCTTGTGGTTACAAAGAGCAATCAAGTTCTAATGTCGTATAATGAACATGTCCTTTCTTATGACTCGGAAACTAGAATAGTAAGAAAATTCAGGGATGATAGTCCGAGGAAGAGTATTCAAGCAATTCCTCACGTGAATAGCCTTGTTTCACTCAAAGCATTAGGAGAAAAATCCAAGAGAAGAAGATAATTTTACGTACGCATTGTCCCTACATCCTTTTTATTTGACAGGAAATCTATACTGATAATCTTGTTCATCAAAAAATACTTGATAGGGCTCGGATGCCTGTTTACATAGCTCTTCATTGGACGGCAGGTAGTAAATCTAAGACTCTACCATCTGAAGACACATAAGTTATTCTTTATGTTGCTAGATAGTCAGTAGATGATTCGCAAACTATCAACTAGAGTGTTCTTCCAGTTAAAATATGTTAGTTGGTGGATTTTTTTTTTTCTTTTTTCTTTTTTTTTTTAGTTCTTGGTTATTTGTTTTGGTACTTTACTCGAGTAGTAGTATATGGTTGGAATGTGATCATGACGACGCTTAATGTTTTTTAGCCAATCTCTCTTCTCAATGTTTAGCTTTAATGTTCCAATAATAACAGCGTGATTTCTCTGTGCGTTAATCTTTAATATTATGCCGTATCTATTGTTGGTTGCAAATGCACGACTTTACAGTTTACAAAAATTCAGATATGATCAGTGTCGAGACTCAAATTAGTGCTTTACATGCATGAGAATCAATCCGGTGGCCATTGATGAAATGGATGTTACGAGTCTGTGCAAACGACAAAAGCTCTTATTGTTTCCAATAATATAGGATCCCTTATTAAAGAGTAAAATGAAGTGTTATTATTTCCTGATTATTTTATAGGTACTCAAGATAAAGTCATGGTGCTAGATAACAATAACAGGATCCATATCTTTTACAGCATAACAGCTTAGCGTTATTACCTAATTTTGCTAGTCGGAAATGACAATACAGAGCACAGAGGTATAACCACAAATTAAAATCAATATTAAAGCTACAATCTCTTTTATAAAGCTCAGAAATCTATTGAAGCGATAGTTTATTTGTTCCTGCTGCTGCTAGGGCTAGGTTGATGGTCGGCGACGAGATATGAAGACTAAAACTACTTAGTGAGCGCCTCATTCTACAAGCAGTAGCACTTAACTAATGGTAATTCTTCTGTGTTTCTTCAACATAAATTTTAAACATATTATTGGAGTTGATTTGATTCCAAATAAACCGTTTTACCTCGTTAATCAAAAGAAATGATTCTTGAAAATAAGGAATCATGTAGAAAGCATGAATTACGTTATGGTACTCGACCAAATAAGCTTCTTTACCAAAACTCTTCAAACCCTCGTAATACCGTCTTTGCCAATCTTGTAATGGATCAAATCCGCCGATGAACACCAACGTCGCAGGAAATGCTTTTAGTTTGGATATATCAGTTTTGGAGTTCGGGCCGAAAACATTTACAGCTTCATGATCACGGTTTGATCCTTCCGGTACAAACATTTTCCAGTGCCTGTCGCAGTGCTGGACAGAAGGAATTACTGGAGCTCCGTGGAATCGTATCTCAGATTCCGTCCGCTCTTCTCCGCCGAAAAATGGTTGAATCGCAACTAACCCGATCACTTTAACTTTCCGAAACTCATTTGCTTTAGAAGCCCACCGGACGGCGACGTGATGCGCTATGTTACCTCCTGCACTGTCTCCAGCAAGAAAACAACGTGATAGATCTGCGTTCAACGGTAATCCGCTGAAGTCATTCTTGTCAAGGAATTTCAAAGTGTCGAATCCATCATCATACTGAGACGGAAACCGGTATTCAGGCGTGAGCCGGTAGTTGACAGACACTACGATAGCGGGAATTTTACGAGCAATACGACGACAAACTGCGTCATATATGATTAAATCTGGAGATAAAAACGTGAACGCACCACCATGGAAAAAGATGATCACAGGGAGTTTGTTGTTTCCGTCATTCGATGGAAATTCAGTCGGAATGAAAAGACGGAACCAGAGATCTCTTGTTGAGTCGATCAACTTGTCTAAGGTTTTAACGCCATGGACTGGTTTCGGGTTTTCTGGACGCTTGAGGAAGTACTCAAATGCGCTCACTAAGCTTCTGTTAACCGTTCCGTTTAAACGAACGGTAGAGCTGTAAAAGCAGGTGATAAAAGAGAGGGATAGTCTCAGCATCCATGGTAGAACTGGTGAGACATTTCGCTGCGGAAACATCTTTTTTTCAGACCCTGTATGAAGGAGTATCTCGGAGCCTGTAATTTCCATAGTTTGAAACCAGTAAAGGTTTAGAGAAGGTAGGTATTTAAGCCAAGACCGTTAGTTAAGAATTTTTACTAGTCAAGTTCGGTGCCAACTGCTTAATAACTTTTTGTCGGCATTTTCCACTGCTAGCTTTAATGCCTCTCAGTGCTCTCACCACTAGCTGATTTACTTTAAACACTTGTCTCGCATCTGTCCACATATCCATTCCTATGTCCATATTGATATTCATACCATTTTACTCGTACAGAACAGGAGAGTGTTCAAGCACACTCCCATAAATTGTTTTTCGATTTTTATAAAGAAAAAAGTTTGAAGTTTTTATTTTTCGATTGGCTAAAAGTCAGAAGTTACGTTGAGAAAAAAATGACTTCTATAAACAAAAAAAAGTTCTACACACCTTCTAAATCCAACTTCTGGTTAACATGGCAGGCAAAAAAAATTCAGGAAGCGTTACTGGTATCCCTCGGCAGGCCAAACTAAAGCCTAAAGCTATTCTTACATGTGTGACACGGTCTAGCTACCCTTATCAATGCCAAACCTGCAATACTCAAGTCTTTCTCAACTTGACTTTAATATGGCGAACGGTAATTCAAGCAATAAACCGGGCCCCAATATTCAACTAGAGGCACGTTTAGTAAATGGCCACCACTCGTATTTGTCAGGTGTGAATTCAAATGGTCAGGTTCATTCAGCAAATAAATTTCCGAGCATTATTTTGCATTGAACAACCAGTTTACAGAAGCCTAAGTTATGATTTATCTTCCACCTTCGTTTAATATGCAAAAACTGCCTCAATGTTCACCCCAATGTGTGCAAAGTGTATGCCACATAAAATATCAAGTTTGAATCCTTAGTATTGACATGATTTAGGAGCGTTTGGGTCCTACATTTGTCCAATTTTGAGTTGGGCCGTTGATCTGTTAGTCAAACTAGTCAACTAGCAATTTTAGTCAAAATGTTAGTTATACAATATAAATTATTTAAAATAATACTCATTTAAATAATAATTTTTCTAAAAAAATAAATCATTTATCCACGAAAATAATAATTTCTCTTTTTTGGTCTCAAAACTATGTCTTAAAGAAATTATCCTGTAATTAACTTAAGTTAGTTAAGATCTGGAGATTTTTTTTCTAGCCCAATTCTTATTTTTTGTGTATCAAAAACCCATCATTAGATTTTAGATGTAAGAAACCCATAATTAATTAAAATTGGTCTTAATAACAAAAATAACCTTCTCCGAAACTAAGAAGAATGATTTTATTTAGAATAATAACAAATAAGAAAAAACATGGTGAAAGGTAATTCCTAGAAATACTCACCCAAAATATTCAAGAATTTATTTTAATAAAAAGATCCTAAAAAAACTCCCAAAAAATACCCCCCTTTAGGTGACCGTTGGTGGGAAACTAGAATTGCATTGTTATTTTAGTTTTCGATTATTGATTTGATTGACTAACGGTTGTTAACTCTTGACTGCATTTAGCTTGATTATTCTTGAGAGCCTTATGTTCTGACATAAGGTCACTCAAACTAGATCAAGAGATTAGCGGTGGTTCAGATCTGACATTGACTTGTGATCATCCATTGTTAACAAACTCCGTTCTGTACATGATCGATCAAAAGTTGGAATCAAGTTTGATATTGTGCAAATACAGAAGAAGACCTTGAAGATTTGAAGACAAGAAGATTTTCTTATTGGTTTCGTATCTTTGTGATTTTGCTTCGTGCACAAACTTGATCTGCTGGGATCTAACCAGATGTCGTTTATCTTCGATATGAGATTGATTGACTAGTCGTATTAAGATAGACAAGCTATCAGAGGAGTTTATTAGTTTAAACGTAATAGCCTTTGTCGTACTCAACTAGCCTTTACTGTTTGGAAGACGATCAAAAGGAGTTTTCTATCTTCTTGACTGTCTCTGTCTATACTAGATCACGCAAGGTATTTGACTTATAGTTTAATATCAAAAATATTGTGGTGTACTTGATACCCTCGTTATTTCAACTAACATCTTAGCAAAGAAGATGAAATTTCGAAAGTATCGTGCTACTAACATCTAATGATTGTGTGTGTCAATTCCAATATAACTTTAATATGTAAATTTTCTTTTTTCTTGTAACCAAAAATAATAATAAAAATTTAAAATAATTTATGATCCAAATAGGGAAGCGTATAATCTCACTATATTCAATGTCTTGTCGCATAAGTGCATAGTGTTTACACATGATTCTTGGAAAAATCAATTTTGTTGGCCCATTTTCTTAAAGTGTTAACTACATGTATATTCCATAAACTTTGAAAATATTAGATAACTACCTAAATATTTACATCAGCATACAAATTCTTTTTCAAAATGTTGATGAATATTACGTGTAAACATATCTATCCATTGGTGTTTACAGTTTATACATGATATTGGGAACTTACTTACTATCGCAATTCAGTTATAAGGTCTAGATCACGATTTGGTTAGGATGAAAATTAATGCTTTAGTATCTAGATTAACACGTGGTGCAACAAAAGAAAAAAAGTCTATCAATTGAGCCTCACACTCACCTTCTTCTTCTTCTTTTTCTTTCTATATTTTTTATAATTATGAAATCATTTCGTGGAGGGATGAAAATGGAGAAATTTTACAGTGGTTAATGAAATAGATGTGGAAGTAGTTTCCTTTAAAATTGAACGTGTTTTAGAGATTTTCGGGTAGTTACTTAAATCTTTACTCACTTATTATATTTCAAAGATCTATTTATCATCTAGGCTTGGCAGAGCCATAGGATGTAATCGTATGTGAAAACTTCATATACAAACAAAAAGTCATGTTATGCAGAAAAATTATACGTAAAATGATATTAATTGACAAATATTCATATGCAAAAAGTAAAATTTCTATCACGAGACTTTGTTTATTAACACATGAGACAAGTTCCCATAATTAGTTAAGGCACCTTAGTTAATACTAATGCACCAAATAAAATACATTAAATATGATCAAATTTTAAATCATACTCAAGCAGATCATAAATTCCATCTGGGTACAGAGATTAAGTGGCATCAAAATGTTCAAAACCATAAATCAAATATGACCAAGAAACTAGATTTCTTTAAGACGTTAGATGAAACATTGTGACTGATTTATCAATGGAACTCATGATTCAGCTGCATGTAATTATCGTTTATTCAGAATTGCTGGTAAAGACATAAAATGCATCATCACAAAGTTATAATCTTTTCAACATTTTCAAAACAACTCATTTGAGAATCGTACCAGCTTCAATCCTACCTACTAAAATAGAAAAACCCATTAATGAGAGCTTCATCGTCTTTTATACTGAGTTCTTGGTTTTGAAGAAAATAATGGCGGTCACCGGAGAAGTTTGATCTTCTGTTGTAAATCGAAATAATATCATATTTTTAGCTTACCTCCTTGCAATAGAATTCAAAAAAAAAAAAAAACCCTTTGATTAGTGCTTTAATTTCACATGGAGAAAAAAAAAACTTCCGATTATCAACTTCGATTTCAGAAATGAAAAATATTGGAGAATTATACAGAGTTTTCGCGTGTCAAACGTGTAACTATTCACCCTAACTGACGTTAACTTTATTAACGGATTGGCTAGAGTACATATATATTTTACCAACGGGTTAACGACCCAAACTCAAAATTGGACAAATGTAGGACCCAAATACGGAATCATATCAAAACCCAAACACAAAATGATTCTAAAAGTTACAAAAAATGAAGAATAAGAATTGGCCAATTTTCATCTTCTAATTTTGTCAGGCACTTTCGGTGAATATTTAGGGACGACACATTGTTCCAGAAGGTACTTTCGAAGGTTATCAATAACGCCACCTTGAACCGCAACCTCGTGTCCCTTTCTTCCTGTCATAAATCATATAAACAGATAAACAAAACGTCATTTGATTCACCTCAGCATTAAAATATAACTTCAACAATAAATTCTTCTTAATATAAAGAAAAATTATTATCTTGATGTGGCGGAACTATAATAACCCAAATATTTTCTCCAGATAAGAAGATACGAAACGATTGGTTGGGATTCTGAAAAGATACGTCTTACCAAATCGTTATGTTAGTTTGGAATACGAAAAGACACTACTCTTCGTCATGTCTTGCTAAATCATTCTGTTAGTTTTGAATACGAAAAGACACTACAAATCGTTATGTTAGTTTGGAATACAAAAAGACACTACTCTTCGTCATGTCTTGCTAAATCATTCTGTTAGTTTTGAATACGAAAAGACACTATTATTAGTCACTTTGTATAAAAAAATCCCTTCACAGATACAATTTACAATACCAACGCAATAATCGAGATACAATCAACTCCCTGTATGGTTTATCTGCACTGAACTGTTGGTTAGTTTCATTCTGAAGATTCATCCGATTGAGGTTTGATAATATTACTATAACCAACAACATCCGGTCGAGGAAAGATTCAAGAAAAGGCTTACAATATATGCATTCACCCAGCAGGCCACGGTCGACGCCAGAGAGAAGAAAAAGAAAATTTATCAATATGCAAAAAGGTATTTCCCAGATATGTTCACATTCCATGGTCCAAACTAAGGAAAGTTGCCAAACTATGATGATCTTGCAATGGATAGACATACCCAATAACATCCGGTCGAGGAGAGATTCAAGACAAAGCGTGCGATGGATACACTGAACCAACAGGCTGCAGTTGATGCCAGAGCGAAAACAAAATCAAACACTCAATAGGATTGAAAATCGTATGAGGACCACTTAACCACATTCCATAGTTCATACCGACAGAACGGTGAACACCAAAACAAACATGTCAGTTTGCACAATCAATTCAAGTACAATTGGGACCCCAAAATTAAATTCTGAAACAACAGGTTAGCCAATTATCTACACTAAAAGTATTTAATTAATAGGTTTCCAAATGTGTGTATACGTCTTTTCGTTTAGGTTTCTCTTTAGCCTTCAAAGTTTTATTTGGTTCGGGTTATGACTCTTCATTGACATAAATAATATATGCATGCCAAATATGCAATACTCCATCAAATTGATACCATAATAACAAACTTCTATTCTTCATTATTTGCTGTTCAATCATAAATATGTAAACGATAATAGTCCACACACCTTCTAATAATAACAAACTCAAATTTAATTTAATGAAGATTTTGTCTTGATTTTTCTTCGTATATGAAGGTTTCGGGTGTTCCAGAGTCATTAATGGATACGAATTATTTGAGGTTGGAAAATATAAGCATCTTGTATAGTTACACAGTTATGATCAAAATGGTTGCACCAGAAGCACTATATAGTTTGTTAGTGAAAATTCTTTCACTGAGATGGATGATCATCCCATATAGGACCTTAGAGGCTGCACAGTATATGTTTTCTAATCTCTTTTTGACGATATAACTTCTTTGAGCATCTCTTTTGGTACATTGGCAATGATACTCCATTTGTTACATTAAAGATTTTAGGAGAAAATACGTAACCTACGCATTTTTTGTATTTTGTATAAATGAAATTTAAGTTTATATACAGTACAGGTATGTAAATCCAAAACCCCATCTTCAAATTCATTTTGTTTCTTAATTTAAGCAAATATATACGTAGCCAATGTTATAGTTTTCCATGTGAACTTATGATTGCAATTCGATTGTTTGAGTTTGATTCATGTCTGTAAAAATTCATAAGGATAGCAAATGATATGCGCACTATTGTGGTTGCACATTAGTATCTGCTAAAATTCCTAACTACTAATCTTTTTCATTCATTTGATATTTGAATGTTAATCGTTATGCTACTCATATAATTCGTGTATATCTGTTTAAGTTTGTTATTTAAATGTTAATCATTTATGCTACTCACACAACCAGTATACCTGTTTAAGTTTTGAATATATATATATATATATATATTTATGTTTTGCCAAATTGTAGGAAAATGAGATTATAGGTGTTCCTTAATACCACTATGCAAAATTACAGCACGTTTAAAACCTACGATAGAGAAAAAACCAGAATACAAACAAGCATTAGAAGACATCCCTTTCTGGACTTTCTATGCACCTTTCCATGAGGGGAACATTCTGAAAACCACTTGTGAAGGCGATGGAGACATATTTGTGTTTTGGATTAACAAGATGATGGTTGAATCAAAACCTGAACACTTGGCAGTAATTTTTGGCCTTCAAATAATTAAAGAGAATTAGGAAACCAATGAAGAACAACTTCAGTAGAGGATCGAGCAGTTCCGCAAGGATTGTCTACCTAGGAAAACGACGATTCGTAAAAAAGAAATCCTCGAGGATTTAGATGAACAAGCAAAAACAGGAAATCCGCAAGACTTCTTGAGGCTATTGGTGTTACATTTTTGTCTAGTTATCTTCTTTCCCTGGTTCTAAATATTAAGAAAATGAATTTCCTATTTTTCTTTTTCTTTTCTACCAGGAATATGCAAATGAAATATATATCGACAAAGCCTTTTGAAATCCATAATCTCTTTTAACCATATAATCTACCTGGCCTTTCTTTATTTTTTTGTTTTTCTACACAAAATTTGTACCCCGAGTGCAACATTTGTAGCTCACAATAACATGTTTAACAAATGCTTGAAAATACATTTTTGACACTTAAAAGTTTAAAATTTTATTAAAATGTTACAAAGAATTACCCCCTTTGTCTTTTTTTATCAGTCTGCTTTGACAAAATCAAAATATTAAGGAGGCCGGAGGAATATCCAAATCTATCCCTATTAAATGTTATATCATTACTAAAAATAAAAATAAACATATGTAGTATATAAGAAAAAAATAAAAAATAAAAAATATATATATATATGATATAGATGAAAAATATTATATTAATGGGTAGAAACTTTATAAAGAATTTAACATTTGTTGTTATAATTTTTTTTTTTTTTTAAATGAAGATAAATAGGAAAGATGTCAAATGGATTTGTCTCTTTATTTACGGAGATATAATTTAATATTTTTGATTGAGTTATATTAAAAATGATTTTATAGTTATAAAATTAAGGGTGTATTTGATAGTTTAATGAAAAATATCAGTATAAACAAAAGCTGACAACTATTTTAGGACATGCGAAAATAGAATAGAGGACTAATAAAAAAACAAGGATGGGTTACAATGAGAAGCGCCTAAAGGCAACAAGGAAAGGAAAGAATCCGACCGAAAACAGAATTAAGAAAAACCAAGTAGGAATACAACTGCTCAACAATAGAAATACAAGCCTAACACACACAGACAGTCTGATTCCTATAAGTTCTTCTTGGGTATAGGGGTTCTTTTCCCTCTACCCAAATCCTCACTGCTAGGTGATAAGTACGTAATTCACATGTTTATAGCTACAAATAAATACTTGTTTTCGCAATAATTCTTGCATATTGCTTGTTAATACGCCTTTCTTTTAATCTTATATGCCATATTAGGTGAATCTTCCAAAAAATAGCTACAAAGTGCCAAAATAAGCAAGAAGTTGAAGTCTACCAATGGAAAAGGACCAAAGACTAAGTGAAACTCTTTCAAATTCATGAGTTTTTAATATTATTTTGAAGAGATCAAAAATACAAAGTAAACGCAAAAAGAATGAGGTCATTCCGAGTTCCTACGAAAAATGTATGGTCAAAACAACCGAAGCAAGAAAAAGTCATCTACAACACAACTTTCTGCACTATTCCCGTCTATGCCGAAAGTTACACTATTTTGGGCGGAGAATTCGTGTTTTTAATCCCTAGAGTTAACACAGTTCAATGGGAATCCACTATGCCGATTGTAGCTGCTTATGGGGAAGAGATATTTTGGTCATAAAGTTGGCACGGTTCATTAGGGATCGACCATGCCAACTGTGGAAAACCAATGGGGTATGTTTTGTCGTATATCATCTTCTAAAATCAGAAAACATCTAAGGAAGGATTCTAAACCCTAGAAATAAAGGATACTTGACGTACAAGCATTGAAGGTTATAAAAAAAATGTCTAAAGCTACCCACAAGATATCTCTACGCCCCAAATAACAATCTACATATCAAACCTATGGTTTAACCCTTTAAGGGAAACCATCCTTTTCCATCTTCTTCTTGTTTGTAATATGAGTAGCTACACCTTTTGTTGATTAAGGATAAATTCAATGTTCTAGACATGAATATTTATCAATTATAAAAGTTTGTTTGCAGTTTGTATCATCTTACCACTTGTCTTTACCATATCTAATGTTTATGAGTGATTCCTAGATTGTTTAGGATGCATACTAATTTAATTTACCGACTATTTTATCGTTAATATAAGTTGGGTCATAAATGTAATATACTAATTTAATTTACCGACTATTTTATCGCTAATAGAAGTTGGCTCATAAATGTAATGGTCAAACTACTCTCTACATAAGTAGAAATTACGAGACCTTGCAGAAGGATTATGTGGAGAAATTGCAAGTGGAGACAACACCAATAAGTGGACCTTGAGCTAATAGTTTAACTACTAGGATTAGCCTAAATTCACAAATACTAAAGCGTTCGATTGGATTATACCTTTAAGTGAGCTACTACTTGGTTGTTCAGACGAATAAAATATGGTAGTCGAGAGCTTCCTTATCCAGTGATAAAAGGAGTTTTGGGGATATCACTGAGCTAGCTATTATTCTACGGTTGGTGATAAATAATTCTAACGAATGATCGATAAGTATATTAGTTCTGTCAATGTTTGGTAACAACAAATGACTCCTTAATCATCTTTTTATTCTTATTTTTTTTTATCTAGTTTAACAAACCAATCCCTATTTAGTATGTACTTTTCTTATAGTTTGCTAATCTAAATAACATATCAATCACACATCTCTCCGTGGGAATGATCCTTACTGCTATTTTACTTGTTAATTAGTAGAAAATATCTTGAGTAGTTTATTGCACTTACGACACGCATTGGCACCCCTGTTGTGGTGCAGTTGCTAATTGATTTGGTTTAGCTTGGTTTTAGTAGTTTATGATATATTTACATTTTTATTTAGTGTTTCCAGGTATTTAGATTTTCATGGTGTTAACAACTAGTCGAAGATGTCAACTCTCGTCAAAAGTGGGAAGCAAATTCAGAAAACGGGTTTAAGTATCACTTTTATTTTAGTTTTTAGATTTTTGTTTAGATTTTCCTTTTCTTGTGAGTCGCCATGTTTGGATTTGGAGATAACATGTACGCTGCACAAGATCACTTATATGACAGCGGTAATAAATATGATTTTCAATCTCAATCTAATGACAACTACCAACCATACTATGAGTATAATCACGATCAATTCTTTGGTTATGAGAAATATCCAACGGAACCTTATGGTTATTCTCATACATGCCAAAAATCTTACAGCTGGTATGTAAGTGAACAATCACAAGGATGTGAGGATAGTTATGCTTCTAATGACAACTCTTCCAGTTTGTAAATTTCTTGCAACAATTAATATCTAAATAATTTAAAAGAGGAGAATCTAAAATTTGACGAGGAACACTATGATTGGGAAGAATCACACTAAGAAATTCAATGGAATATAGACTTAAAAAGACAAATTGTTCAACTCGGTGAGGAAAGGAATGAGGAAGAAGTTTTTCAGCAAATCCAAACTAATTATAAAATTCCTAAGGACGACTATTTGCTCGATAATGATTATGAAGATGAGCAGCCTTTCATAATTTCTTGTAACAATGATGAAGTTACTCCAACTCCGGATCATAATAATGATCATTTACTGATTCAAAAGGAGGAGCCATGGTATAACAAACCATTGTTATAAGCGGCATAACATACTCAACTGCGTTACAATGAATTTCCAGATTACAAAGTGTTTAGGTCGGTCGATTTGCAAGCAATAAACCCGATTATTACTTAAGCGGAGACTCATACAAAATATCTTAGGATTTGCACCAAAGAAATACTAAATTGTTTAGGAGAATATTTTGATCCCAATGACGAGAGTGTTGAAGAGGTGGTGATTAAGAATGAAACCAAATTGATTGATTTCTTAGAAGACCCAATTGAGCTTGCCAAGGATTATAATGAGGCTGAGGTTTTGACTGAAGCAGACACTGATAAAGAATGACCTTCAAAGAGTTTGATAGAGGACAACGATACACATTAGGTAATTAAATAATTCATTGAACTTCTTTAAGAATGATGAGGATCCCATACAAGGTTTCACATAGATACTTATTGAAGCGCAAACCATACGCATGGATTCAAGTAAGTTTTCTTTAACCATATTACAAAGTTAATAAGGTTAATTAATTGTGTTATATACTTCATAACATATGAAATTCTTGTGAACTGTTTGAAAAACTTGCTTAGATTGGTTTTCAATTAACTGGTGTTTACTTGGCAAGACACAATAGGGCAAGAGTATCGTAATTGGGATGCAAATTATGGTTTGTATATTGGTTGAAGTAATATTGGAAATATTATCATGTCAAAGTATCGTTATTGTTCCAAACCAAGGGAAACAATAATTGGTTATCAATCGTCATCATCAGTTGGATCATGTTGGTGTTTGTCTTTTCCTGAAGTTGAAGAGTGTGAAGACGAATTCATACTCGTTCTACCTTAGTTGTTTGTTATCATAAATATTTGGGAAAATCTCATCGTAGGTTTCGTTTTGGAAGTATTGATCATTGGCCAAGATTTGATACGTTCCAGATGTGGCTATAAATAAGTTACAGGGCAATGATTGTTGATGAGATGTGATATTACTTAGTTTTATAGGGATATGGTTTTTTATTCTTATATAAGAAGTAGTTTGTCGACACAGTTTGTAGAGTTTGTTTGTCTGTGTTAAGTATGGCATTGTGTCGGGTAGAACAATGTTTTTGGAGTTTCTCTCGTACTGTTTATGATAGAGAAGCTAGATAGTTTGTGGTATTTAAAAAAAAAAATTCATTGATGTTCTATTGAATATTTGTGTGGTTGTACATCATTTGAAGTCGATTGGAGCTGATGGAAGTGCAAAACCGTTGGGAGAAACAAGTTGGTCAATTTGTGTTGCGCGTACTTTCCTTTTTTGGTAAAGACCTGTTGTAAGGAATTAATAAGGTATCGCCTGGACACTTCAAAATTTTAATGAATAAACATACAATAGTAAAAAATATGTATGGCACGTGGTGTGGCTGTAGAAGATAGTGCATATTACTTGGAGAAAACACGATGCATGAATTTGATAATTAAGGGCTGCGATTTCGACATGTTTTCCCGTCAACCTTTATTATCCATTAGCTATTTGATTTCCTGGTGATCAGTGTGAGAATTTATTTTGGAGAGATCTACGTTGAAGCAATGATAATATTTGGGGGTTTGCTCGTCTTTTATAGTTAATGAAATTGATTTCAATAGCGATGGAGCCTATATAGATGAAGGTAGAGATTTGCTTTGAGAAATTTGGTTTAACAACGTTATATTTTCCTTCAACTTATTTTATCTATGTATTATGGGAATGCAAACACAACAACATCTTGAATTTCCTGGAGCTTGAGGAAGTTTCAAAAGATTTCAGGTTATGACTGAGTGTGATTGGGCCTTTGTGTGAAAGACGAATTATCATATTTCGAAATGTTGATGTACGTTTGGAGCAAGATAGGGAAAGGGATATGCACAAGACAGAAAGTGTAACATTATGAAGGTGACAGAACTCTTCGATATTAGTCACATCTATCTGAGTCTGAATTATGTTGTGGTTTGACTGTCGCGAAATCGAAACTACATGCTTGCTAAGAAATTGGTAAAAGACTAGATTGACAATTATGTCGAAGCCCGTCGAGGTTGCTGAAGTGGTGGATAAGAGAAAGTGTGTGATCAGTTATTTGAAGAAGTAATTGACTTAGCTGGAGTTTAAAGATGAAGATTATGGTTCCGCTAAGATAATGCTTAGGCAGACGCGCGTTTGGAGACTACTACGTTAATTTTATCTGTTGATCGAGTAGGTATGGATGTCATTCCTCATGGGTATGGTGCGCAAGTTGGAGCTAGTGGCTTAAGTGAAGCAGACCATTAACTTAGGTGGAGCAATCAAGGCAGGCCGATATCGATCTAAACTTATATGAAGAAAGCTTGAAGGGTCAACAAAGGCTCAAGTGCCCATAATGACTGTAACTACGTTCGATTTGAAGCATATGGACAATGATCATGTATGGTCTGATTGAGTTGGCATGGAATACACCTAAAATGGTGGCAATCACCGTGGAGTTGTACATAAAGAAATAAGTTGTATCTCAAGATGTTGCGTAACGGGTGATCGCATGGTGACGGTTGGTGAAATAGTCAAGAATTTTTTCACTGGGGTGGAGAGTTGTATAATCACTGATAAGCTAGCTAGATTGTTAAGTATTAAGTTGGTGACTTTCAAGTTTGATTTGCTCCCTTATGGTGAAGGTTCCACATAACGATTTTGGAAACTATGTTCAATTTGATTCCTATTGAGGATACGTAGGAAACCAGTGATGGTGCAATCGATGTCTAGAAATGGAGGGATAACAAATTGATCGTCTCATGCATAAGCATGACCCTAATTATAGGAAAACGATGGGTTTCCTAGTTTGAGTCAATTTTCATAATAATATGGGTTACCTAATTTTGACCATGTTTTCCTAGTTTGAGTCAATTTTCATAATAATATGGGTTACCTAATTTGACCATGTTTTCCTAGTTGTAGACAGTTTCCTAGACCAATAAGTCTAATACTTGGGAACCAATTTTGTGAATCCTATATAAGGAGGTCTAAGCTATGTGTATAGTCATGGCATTGTCGATAGATATTAGAGGGATTCATCTCACCTCTTGGGGTGGTATGTGAGAGACCAATAATGGGGGAAGGAGTACATCATTTGTTGAGTTATTGTTATTGTAAATAGGTTGTCCTAGACTTGTAAGTCAAGTATACTTGTGGTCTAAGAATACTTGAAGACTAAGTTTTTGTAGATATAAATACCTCCACAGTTGGAGTTGTAAATTATATTTATCAATATAATCAATATTTGTTGAACCAAAGTTTGTATTGGTATCAGAGCAGGACTCTAATCAAAGAATGATTAGTAACGATCCTGGAGAAACTAACGAGGTAATCCCATAATATTTCTTAACCTTTTTTTTTATTTCAATACCTAGAAATATTCCTTTTCTTTACCCTACCCACATATCTGAACCTTATTCAAAACCTAGAGATATTCTTCTTTGAACCCTATTCAAAACCTAGAAATATTTTTCGTGGAACCCTATACTTCATTATAAACGATGCGTGGTGACGATGGATCCTCATATGAATCTACAATGAATATTATACCAGTGTGTGAACATACACCTACATCGATTCCATATGGACTAAAATTGAACGACACTAATTTTTCTCTGTGATCTCAAATGGTGACAATGTTTGTTGCCGGAAAAGGAAAGAATGGGTACCTTATAGGTGATACAGAGAAACCAGTTATAGAAGAAAATGATGCATATGATTAATGGGTAATGGAAGATGCTATTCTGAGAGATTAGCTCATTGGTACAATGAAAGCTTATCTAATGAATCTTTTTATTTGTTTACCCACTGCGACGGATGTCTGGGATGTTGTATCTCAAACATATTATGAAGGTGCTGATAAGTCCATTATGTATGATTTAACTCGTCAAGCTATGTCAACAAAACAAAGTGGTAGACCTATATCGAACTTTTTTTTGAACTCAAATCCATTTGGCAAGAGTTTGATTACCAGAAACCTATTCCCTTTACACAGCCAAATGTGATTAAGAAACGTAAGGAAGAAATTTATGAGGAAAGAGTATATGTATTTCTTGCTGGTCTTGATGATGCCTAATACTATCCGAGGAGAAATACTTCGCACTGATCCACTACCAAAGCCTGAAGCAGCATTCTCTACCTTGCGGTGAGAAGAACAATGACGCAATATGTTGGTTCAAGGAAATGACTCTCAGGTGGCTATATATGTCTTTCAAAACAATTGAGAAAAATTCCTTGACTACCAAAACTCCTTCAGCTAGTGATAATGGAAGATGTGCACACTATGGTAATTCAAAACACCTATTTGAGAACTGTTTTCAGAAAATTGGTTACCCTGATTGGTGGGATGATTATCAAAAACGAATAAAAATTGGAAAGGGAAAGATCAAGGGTAGGGCGGCTATTTGTACTAATGTTGTTCCTACTGCGACAACAGAGTCTGAATGAGGTGATATTCGTCTTACTTCAATTGCTGATAATTCTAAAAGGGATCATGGTTGGATTCTTGATTATGGTGTTACTAATCATATGACTTTTGTTGCGTCCATATTAAAAGACAAATGCAATCCTAGTTGTTTTGGTGTTACAAATGCTAATGGCATGACATATCCTGTCATAGGAGCAGAGAGAGTTGACCTTACTAATTATTTATCTCTAGAACATACCCTATTAATTCCCTCTCTTTCAAATAATCTTATGTCAGTATCTCAAGTAACTGCACAATTAAAGTGTTTAGTATTGATATATCCTGATTTCTGTTTTCTTCAGGATCTCAGTAATGAGGAGATAATTGGCAGGGGTACTAAGAGAGAGGGGATGTACTATGTGGATGATGTGTGTGAAAGCACACTTCAAGCACATAGAGATGAAATTCGGTTACAACACCGCAGACTAGGTCACGTTTCTTTTGGATATTTGGAGAATTTATATCCAAAATTATTTACTTCGTGCAAACCATCTGATTTTCATTGTGAAACTTGTATTTTGGAAAGAGTCACCGTGCTACTTATTATGATAGTTTTAATAAAAGATTTTTTATGTTTGCTTTGATTCATTCTGATGTTTGGGGACCTTCAAAAGTTATTAATACTTCTGGTTACCGATGGTTTGTTTGATTGATGATTGTACCCGTATGACTTGGCGTTATATGATGAAAAATAAGAGTGATGTGTCAGACTGTTTCCACAATTTCCACAAAATAGTTCAGACACAATATTCTGGAAATTTAAAGGTCATCCGAAGTGATAGAGGTGGGGAATATATCAATCAAGTTGTAAAGGGTTACTTTTCCGAGCATGATCTTGTTCATGAAACTACTTGTCCATCCACACCACAACAAACGGAGTTGCTAAAAGGAAAAATAGGAAACTATTAGAAATTGCCAGGGAAAGCTTGATTGGATCAAACATGAAACCGAGTTTTTGGGAAGAAGCTTTTACTACTGCCGTGTTTCTTCTTAATCGAGTTCCTACTAGGGTTCTGAAATTTCAAACACCAGTACATAAACTAGCTTCATTTGTGACTCTTCCTTATAATCCTACACTTCTTCCATCGGTGTTTGGTTGTGTAGCTTTTGTACATATACAAAAGCATTTACGTTCAAAGCTTGAGTCTTGTGCTCTTAAGTATGTCTTTGTTGGGTATACCCAATTTCAAAAGGGTTACAAATGTTATCATCCTCAAACTCGAAGGATGTATGTCACGATGGATGTGACTTTTTCTGAAAATGAAATGTATTTTGCTTCCGCTGATTCCAATTTCTCTCATTCGAGAGAGAGTGTGAATGCATATTTCAATTGGATGGAACTTTTTCCAGAAAGTTTTGATTCAATGTTAGAATCTATTCCTCAAATAGAAATATTATTTATTGGCAACATTGATGAAGAGTATTTATGTCAAGAAGAAGAAGTTGAAAAACAAGACATTGCTACAGAAAGAGAAGTTAATGAAGAAGACACAGTTGCAACTCAAGAAATTATCGTAGAAGAAAACACCTCTATTGTCTTAGTACCCATCACTCCTGCCAGTTCTACTCCTGCTGCTGATGTTCTTGAGGTAAGTAAAGATTCAACTAGTATTACTACTAATACTAACAATAGTGGAGTTGTTGAAGCTAACAGATATGAGTTACCACCACGGAGTAATCGTGGAATACCACAAGAGAGATACTCTCCAGGACCTATTAAAAAGGTAAAATATGTTATTGCTAATTACATTTCAACTCATAGATTGGAAGATTCTTGTAAGGCTTTTGTTAGCAAAATGTCAGACATTGTTATCCCACTAGACTTCAAGAAGCTTTATCTGATCAAAGGTGGCTTAATGTTATGATTGAATAAATGAGATCACTTTAAAAAAATGGGACGTGGGAGTCAGTAAAACTACCAAAGGATAAGAAAGCAGTTGGGTGCAGATGGGTTTATACTGTCAAGATCAAACCTGATGGTTTCGTTGATAAATATAAGGGGAGACTTGCTGCTAGAGGATTTACTCAAACATCTGGTATAGATTATCAAGAGACTTTTGCTCCTGTAGAAAAAATGACTACTATCAGGTTGTTGTTGTCTATAGCAGCAAATTTAGGGTGGTTGCTACAACAATATGATGTAAAAAATATTTCTTACATATGGAGATTTACAAGAAGAAGTTTATATGTCATTTCCACCAGGGTTTGGTGGTTCGAATGATCAACATTGTATGTAGATTGAAGAAGGTATTGTATGGTTTGAATCAATCTCCATGTGCTTGGTTTGGAAGATTTCGAAATGCAATTGAAACATTTGGGTATAAACAAAGTAATGCTGATCATACTTTGTTCATGAAGAAATCTGGTAGTAAATTGAAAGCACTCACTGTTTGTGTTGATGATATGGTGGTAACTGGAAATGACGCTGATGAAATGAGAAACTTGAAGACATACTTGTCTTCTGTGTTTGAAATGAAGGATATGGGAGCTCTCAAATATTTTTTGGGAATAAAAGTTATACGGTCCAAGCAAGGTAACTTCTTATCCCCAATAGAAATATGTGCTTGATTTACTAATGGAAACAGGTATGTTAGGTTATTATCCTATCAGTTCTCCTTTTGAACAAATCATAAACTAGATGAGGATTCCGATCAATTGCCAGCTAAAAAAGAACAATACCAAAGGTTAGTAGGGTGTTTGCTTTATATTTCTCATACTAGGCCTGATATTACTAATGCAGTAAGTGTTGTTAGTAGGTTTATGCATAGTCCTGGTAAACAACATATGGATGATGTCATGAGAATACTTGGGTATTTAAAGTATGCACCTGGAAGAGGTTTGATGTTTTCAAACCATGGAAATCTGAATATTTCATGTTATACTGACTCGGGTTGGGGTGGACAAGGTAATAAAATAAGATCAACTACAGGTTATTTCACATTTTTTGGAGGTAACCTTGTTACTTGGAAAAGTAAAAAGAAAAAGGTTGTTTCTTTGTCTAGTGCAGAGGCTGAGTATAAAGAAATGGTCAAAGGAATATGTGAATTGTTATGGCATAAGAAGCTTATGGGGGAGCTTGGCTTTTTCGTGGAAGTTCCTATGAAATTATTTTGTGATACTCAATCAACGATCAAGATTGCACAGAATCATGTTCAACATAATCGAACAAAGCATGTTGAGATTGATAAGAATTTTATTTATGAGAAGGTAGAAGATAAAGTTATTGAAGTACTATTTTTCTGTTCTGCTGAATAATTGGCAGATGTGTTGACTAAGGCAGTATCAAACTCATCATTTCACAATTTTATTGTCAAGCTGGGCATGTCAGATGTCTATGCACCACCTTGAGGAGGAGTGTTGAGTTATTGTTACTGTAAATAGGTTGTCATAGGCTTGTAAGTCAGGTATACTTGTGGTCTAAGAATACTTTAAAGGATAAGTTTCTGTAAATATAAATACCTCCACAATTGGAGTTGCAAATTATCTTTATCAATATAATCAATATTTGTTGAACCAAAGTTTGTGTTCATTATGGTGCATATGGAGTACTTATCGATGTTGAGAGATATATCATTATGGAATATCATTATTGAATATCAGTATGGAGATATTGGTAAGACATCTTGTCAAAGGAGAAGATCATCTTGGTGGTGCTGGAGCAAATTATTGGTGTTGAGCAGAAGGAGCCCATGATAATTTATGTCGGGATATATGTGCAGATAAAATCATCTCGTTGTGGTAGGTAATGTTGTAAACGTTATCTCGTATAGGTGAAGACATTACTTTGGATTTATATGGTGTTTGTCAGAGTTCTTGCGTTCAGTCACGTTGTGGTGAGTCAATGGATTGATGTGTAACTCCCAGTTAGTTGATTCTATAATGAATAAAGAGGTCGTAGGTGTTGAGGGGTGAATTTAGTTTTGGTTCTACCCGTCCTAGCTACACCAAGTGATCTCACTTTACCAAGAATAGTAAGAGAGAGAGTTGCCTTTCCATTGTACCTTGTCCTTCTTTATTTAGACTTTCCCAAAAGTCCCTCCTTTTATGACATCATAACACATGTTCTAAACCTCCTTAATTACTCCTAATGCCATTCCTTACATAACCTCCTCCTTATTTGTTAATCCCTTCCTTGTCCTTCATACCTCATGGATATTTTCTCATTGGACTTGGGCCTAGTCCCCAGGTCCCCATGTCTCATACTAAGCTTATATACCCTCTTAGGGGCACCACGAACCCGTTTAAGGGGTATTATTTTTCATGTATCAACATTAGTCCCCTGACTATTGGGTCAATCGTAAAATGACCCAGTAGTCAAGTTACTTTTCATTTTTGATCGCCACATGTCACTAGAAGCGAGGCGGTTATCACATCATTTATGACGACATTTTCCTTATATAAGAGTATCGTGCTCTCAATCCGATCATCGGTTTTAAACTCCCTTTTTTCCATTTTTGCCTCTTTCTGACTGATACTTTGCTCAGATGGCTCATTCCCTTCACGAATACGTTTTAACCTTAGCTCTCATCCCTGTGTTGATTTCAATGTTCAAGGAGATGGAACTGGCGCGCCTATTGCTGGTGAAAGCTGAGGTTGAGGCGCTTCATGAACACAGGCTAGCAAATAGGAATTCCATGCGCACTCAGTTCGCGGAGCGTCATGAAGCATATCAAGCTTCTCAAAAAGCCGAGCCCTCTGGGCATGTGACATCCGCGTTCCAGCACGATTTAGATGATGCTGTCACTGCTCGGTATGCCGCTAATTTGCTTCTCATGGAATCTTCAGTGATGACAGCGACTATAGAGCATGCCATCGCTGATTGTCGTTCACGTATCTCTGGTCAGGCAACCCCGCGGCTTCCCGGGTACACTCTGTCCCTAGCGTCCATTTCAGCACTTATGGGTTTGTCCTACCCCAAAGATGAACTTGCGTGCTTATTGTTGCTAAGAGTAGAGGTGGAGGTATTATGGGTTCTCAGGAGGGTTCGTCAAGACAAGGAGCATAGAGAATGCGATGAACACGAAGGTACTCTCGCACTCGCTCGGCGTGTAGGAGGCAAGGGAAAAGTCATGCAAGATATCCGTTGGTTGATAAGCGACGCCAACTGGGAATTGTATCAAGCCAACATTCAGTGTGACGAGGGGCGTCTGATGGCGTAAGCTGTGGATATGGACATTGCCCGCTGTCGCGCGCTGATAGTCGGCTAGGTTGCATGTCGTTTTGGGACAACTTTCCTTGTTGCTTTTGTAGTTCGTTGTCATCATTTTTTATTTTATTTTTTGCATTTGCTTTGGGGGTTTTGCCTCTTGTTGACTTTTTGGTGTTCGCATTAATCGTTGCTTGTTGCTAGACTTTCCTTTTTATTGATCATCTTCATTCTTTTGTCTCGTGGATGTTGCCATGTAATTCCCAAGTCCCCAGGGTTCCTTTCAAGCTTGCCTTGCCCTTTAGAGATGCCTTAGATCTGCCTAGGGAGCACCGCTTTTCGCACATCATCATTGATGTGAGTTGACACGTATCGTAACATGCAAAGGAGGGATATGGATGGCGGTTGCGTCATAAATTGCGTCATTTCCCTTTATATACAATTTTCGTTTCTTAGTTTGATCACTAGTTTCCTTTTAACTTCCTTTTCTCCCTCTTTTGGTTAACATATCGCCTGCATGGCTAATTCTCTTCACGGATACGTGTTATCCTTGGCACCTGTTCCTATGTTGGTCTCGGCGATATTTAAACGTGATGAATTGAAGCGGCTTTTGCTCGTTAAGGATGAAATTGAAGCGCTTCGAGAGCAGAGAATAGCGAATAGAGATGCCAAACGCGCAAGTTTTAGGGAACCAGATGAGGCGTACCAAACTGCTCAGCGAGCTGAATCATCAGGTCACGTGTCATTGGAGATCTAGCATGTGTTGGATGAGGCTGTTACAGCTCGCGACGCAACTAATCAATTATTTGCGGATTCTTTGATAATGACGGCTACTATAGATCGTGCCATTTCTGATTGCCGTCTCTGGATTTCTTGCCAGGCAGCCTCACTGCTTATTGGGCATATTCTGACCTTAGCGGATGCGTCTTCGCTCGTTCCTCATCCTTACCTTGAGGATGAGTTAGCACGTTTGTTGGTTCTAAGGGAAGAAGTAGGTTTGCTATGGAAGCTTAGGTTAATACGTCAGGATAAGGCACGTAAAGAGTATGATGAGCATGAGGATACCCTCACATTTGCTGGTTGGGCCGGAGCTGAAGGAAAAATTATTCGGGACATCCACAAGTTGGTGAATGAAGCTGATCAGGATCTTCGTTTGGCTACCGCGCAATGTGATGACGGACGTTTGATGGTGGAGACTCTGAATGCGGTTATTGCTCGTTGTCGGGCATTAATGGCCGATTAGATTGCGTGCCCTCCCCTTTATTTTAGTGCCCCGTTCGTGGCCCCGTTGTTATTTTTATACATTTGCTTTGAAGCGTTAATAAGATTTTGATTTTAAGTTGGGGTATTGTTCTCTTCTTTCTTTCTTCCCCCCTTTTGTGGTGTCGTTTATCGCCAACTGGGATGGGTTACTGGTAGTGCCTGTCTCCCCCCTTCCTCCCCCCCCTTTTTTTGAGGGGTAGTGGATTGGGCGAGTGGTGGTAGAATGCGCCTGCTCTTCCTTTCTTTTTATTGGAAGGATGTGATGGGATGGGTGGGTGTTGATGAAACACGCCTACTCTCCCTTTCTTTGAAACTCGCCTATTCCCCCTTTATTTTTATTAGAAGGGTGCGGTGGGATAGGTGGGCGTTGATGAAACGCGCCTACTCCCCCTTTCTTTTTACCAGAAGGATGCGGTGGGATGGGTGGGCGTTGATAGAACGCGCCTACTCCCCCTTGGCATTCCCATGGCCTTTTGTAGATTTGTCATCCACCGGACGCCTTTGGCGTTCCCGTAGCCTTTTATAGATTTGTCAGCCGGTTGGGCGCCTTTGGCATTCCCATGGCCTTTTGTAGATTTGTCAGCCGACCGGGCGCCTTTGGCATTCCCGTAGCCTTTTGTAGATTTGTCAGTCGGTTGGGTATCTTTGGCATTCCCATGGCCTTTTGTAGATTTGTCAGCCGACCAGGCGCCTTTGGCATTCCCGTAGCCTTTTCGTGTATTTTTCAGCCTATTGGGCGCCTTTGTCATTCCCATGGCCTTTTGTGAATTTGTCAGACGATCGGGTGCCTTTGGCATTCCCGTAGCCTTTTGTAAATTTGTCTGTCATTTGGGCGCCTTTGGCATTCACATGACCTTTTATGAATTTGCACACCGTTGTTGATAACATACTCTTTAATATTCAGGGCGAGTTCTCATACATTGACCGATTTTAGGCGTAGAACTTTTTCAACCATTTGCCGTTGATGGGCGTTTTGACTTTAGTTCCATTCATTCGCCTAAGCTTATAGTATCCACTTTCTGCCACCTTTCTTATCTTGAACGGGTCTTCCCAGTTTGCAGCAAACTTCCCAGCGATGGCATTTCTTTGCACGTGAGGGTTGATCTTTAAGACCAATTCGTCTACCTTGAAGGCTCTCTCTTTCACGCTTTGGTTGTAATAATTAGCTGTGTGCTTCCTGTAAGCTTATGCGAATCGTTCCGCTAGTGCTCTTCTTTCTTCTATCGTATCTAAATGGGCGAAATGACTTATTTCTTCTGGTGTGGTGTGACTAGCCATTGTTACTCTTGTTGATGGAATCGCTATTTCCGCTGGTTGTATCACATCTTCCCCATAAACTAGCGAATAGGGCGATGCTCCCGTAGAGATGCGCTTCGAGATTCTATATGCCCATAATGCGAGTGGTAACTGCTCATGCCATTCTCTATGATGATCATGCACTGTTCTGCTTAAGATCCGGATGAGTGTCTTATTTGTTGCTTCTGCTTGCCCATTCCCCTGGGGGGGTAGTAGGGGGTTGATGTGTGCAATCTTGTGTTGTAGTGGCGAAGCAGATCTATTACATCCTTGTTTACGAACGACTTGGCATTGTCTTCCCTGATTATCATAGGCACGCCGAACCTGTAGATGATATGTTCCTTGATGAACGCAACCATAGTTGCTCCGGCGTAGTCTTTGAGGGGTATTGCCTCGACCCACTTTGATGCATATTCGGTAGCTGTTGTTATGTATTTGTGACGTTTTGAAGACATCGGGTTGATGGTCCCTATCAGGTCCAGTCCCCAGCTATGGAATGGCCATGGAGTTACTATGCTGTGTAATTGAGTGTGCGGCGCCCGAATCAGGGTTCCATGCATCTGACAACTTAGGAACTTTCGGACATGCTCTGCAGTATCGCTTTCCATGGTTGGCCAGTAAAATCCGCCTTCGTAGAGTTATAGGAACAACTTCCGCATTCTTTGGTGCTCAGCGTCATGAGACCGAGTCATTACTTCCATCGCTTCTTGGTCAGACAAGCATCGTAGCGCGGCGTTACTGTAGCTTCTGCGATAAAGGACACCCTCTTGCATGAAGAAACGCGTTCCCTTCTTTTGGATCTTTAGGGCCGCCTAACTCTCGTTGGGGAGCTTCCCATGTTGGATGAAATCTATGTAGGTTTTCCTCCAATATGCTTCCTCGACTGTGCATACTTCCGCAGGCTGTGGTGAAGCATGACAATCTGCGCAGCCATCTTGGAGGGTCGCTACTTGCGCCGACATGCTTGGATAGTATATTCCCAACCTTTGAAGGTTTTTGTAAAGATGAACGACACCAGTTTGTCCACACGTATCCGCATGTAGCCTTTGGAGTATGCTTTCCACTTCTCTTTTATTTACACATCTTGCGAGGGACCCTCCAGCAGCTCGATAGTAAAAGGCTCCTTGGATTACCACGAATAGCTTTAAGGATTGAGTAGGCATTACTCGGTCTTCGTCCATCCGAGTTAGGTCTTCAATATACACTCGCCTCCAATCATCTGCCTCCTCGAAGGCTAGGTCTTCTTTCCAGGTGCTGGGCAGCTCTCTTCTTCTTACCGTGACTATACACTCTTCTTCACCATTTAATTGCATCTTGCTTGCCACTGTTGCTAAGGCATCTGCATGCCGGTTTCCGCTCCTACCCGTATGGTCTAATATTGACCCCATCTGGTTCATCAGACTTTGGGCCTCCGCTCGATAAGGTGCTAGGTGCGGTTCTTTGACATGGAAGTCGCCATTCACCTGATTTGTCACTAGTTTTGAGTCTCCTTTGACTTATATCCTTCCTAAATTGAGCTCCTTCGCCAACCTGAGTCCTAGAATTAGTGTTTCATATTCGGCAACATTATTACTACACGGAAAATCCAATTTGAATGAATGTGAGAGTAAGTCGCCTTGTGGAGCTTCGAACACTAATCCTGCTCCTCCAACAGTGCCATATGACGACCCGTCAAAGAACATGGTCCAAGGTTCGTCGATATCTGCGATTGCCACTTCCCCAGGTATGTACTCATGTACCTCATCATCTCCCTCTCCTGGGAACATAGCTATCAGGTCAGCTATTGCCTGTACCCTTACCGCGCTTAGTCGCTGATATTTGAGCTCAAACTCGGACAATTGTAGCAACCATCGAGCGGTTCTTCCTATTAAGACGGGTTTCGAAGCTAGGTAGGCGATGGGGTTTGCCGCGGCCACCACAATAGTCTCATGTGTCAGGAGATAAGGGCGTAGCTTCTGTGTTGCATATATAAATGCTAGACATGCTTGCTCTACGCGTGGATATCTCAATTCCACATCTCACAGGACTCGGCTGGCATAGTAGATAGGTGACAACTCGTTTCCACACATGTCTTGTGCAAGAACCGCGCCTATCGCTGAGCTGGTAAATGCCGTATAGAGATAGAGGGGAATTCCTCGTATCGGGGGTCTGAGTACCTTAGGGTTGATGAGGCATTGCTTTAGTTTCTCGAACGCGGCGCACTGCACTTCTCCCCACACAAAGGACACGTCTTTCTTTAGTAAAGGAAGAAATGCAGTCATTAATTGCGCTAAACCAGGCACGAAGTGTCGTATGTATGATATCCGTCCTATGAAAGCTTGTAGTTCTTTTGCGTTTGCTGGGGGCGCCATGGTTGTGATCGCCTCAACTTTGCTTGGGTATACTTGGATCCCTTTATTGGTTACCACAAAGCCTAGGAACTTTCACGATGTTACCCCGAAAGCACACTTGAGGGGATTCATTTTGAGCTTGAATTTCCTGCATCTCTCAAAGGCTATCTTTAAGTAAGAGGTGTGATCTTCAGCTTCTTGCGTTTTGACCATAATGTCATCAACGTATACCTCTACCGTTAAGTGTAATAGGTCGTGGAATATGGAAGTCATGGCGCGCTGATATGTGGCGCCAGCGTTCTTTAGACCGAAAGGCATCACTACATAGTATAAATTTCCATATGGGGCTTGGAAGGTGGTCTTCTTTGCGTCCGACAGAGCCATCTTTATTTGATTGTAACCACTGAAGTCGTCCATGAAGGAGAATCGCTCCTTCCCTCCTGTCGCGTCCAGAGTCATATCGATGTTCGGTAGCGGGAAGTCGTCCTTCGGGCATGCTCGATTTAGGTCTCTATAATCCACACAGCACCTGATCTTTCTGTTCTTCTTCACCACATGCACGATATTAGCTAGCCAAGTCGGGTGCTGGATAGGCTTGATGAATTTGGCCTTAAGCAACCTTTCCACTTCTTCCTTTATTGCGAGGGCTATAGTCCTAAGGAATTCCCTGCTTCTTTTCTTTACAGGATTGAACTCGGGTGACACTCCGAGGTTATGGGCCACGAGATCGCTGTCTAGACTCGGCATTTCATCATAATCGAAGGAGAAGACATCCTTGTAGTCTCTGAGTAACGTGATCAACGCTTCTCTCTCCTGTTTGTCCAAGTTATTGCTTATCATGATGGGGCGCTTGTCCTCTTCAATTCCTATATTGATTTCCTCCATCCCCTCCATAATAAGATCTCCATGCATTCGCTCTTCCACAGCCTTAGGGGTCGCATTCATGAGTTGGTCTCGCATCTCCTCGTCATCAATTGTGTTGTAAGGTAGTTCCGCAAGACTTTGTTTTGTATCTTCAGAGAGAGCCTCCACTTCATTTGTCATTATATCGGCGCAATCTTGCACATATGCGGGTGCCCCCTCAGTTGATTGCTATAAGCGGTAAACGTGCCCTCCGTCTGGCTTAGAGAAGCGCCGGTCATGTTTCGTTTTCTTTTCGGTGGGGAACACCATTCTGGATGGGCTAAACACAGACTTAGTCGGCTTCGGCTTTTCTTCCTCACCCCACTTAGGGAGTAAGGTGAGTTGTGCTTCGGGTATCTCATCCGCCTCTTTAGGTTCGTCGTAGAAGACTGCATCCGCCATGTACGCTTCCTCTGGATTGAAAGGGTTGCTTGTGCCAGGAATCCGGTATTGCTTGCCTCTCATATTGGTTTTAACACACTGGTGATATGTCGACACTACCACCTTATGGTTAAGTAGCCATCCTCTTCCGAGCAGTACATGGAACATAGTGTCATCTTCTAATACATATGCGCTCGGATAGGGCCGACCTTCATGACTAAGTTGACAATTCCAATGGTTGTTTGGATATGACCTACGAATCCCTTTACTGTTGTAGTTCGCATCCTGATTGCAGACCGTTGCACCCCCAAGATGTCTAACGTGTGCATGGAAATCAGATTCAAAGACGCGCCTCCATCCACAAAGGCTCTCTTCAGCTGGTGCTTGTTGATGTGCACGGTTAAGTACAAGGGCCTGAGGTGTTCTCCCGGATAGCAGATGTCTTCATCTGTAAACACGATCGCCTCCTTGGGTAGAGGGCCATAAAACCTTCCCGCTGCGATAGCTGCTATAGCCTTTGACGCTTCTTTAATCTGATCCTCGCTAAAGCCGAGAGAATCAAAAACTATTGAGCTAAAACTGTTTGTGCGAACTTACTGGCCACGCCATCTGTGTTTGTGAATGCAAGGTTCTCCATTTCGACCTCACACGCCTCTTCCTTATCGTCATCCCAAGGTCTCCAGCCATCTTCACTCGGGTCATGAGAGAGCATCATGACTTGGTGTTGAATCGCCTTACCACCTTCGGGCTTACTCATCTCGATTTCACCTATCTCTAGCTTTCTATGGAACATTCTTCGGAGGTTGTAGCACTCGGTTATGGGATGCTGTATCCTGCGATGGTAGTGAAAGTACCTAGCGTCGTTCCTATCTATGGTGCCAGGATCCGTTCTTGTTGGGGGCAACTGGTTTCTTTGTTTGTTATCCATTGTTTTAACAAACCCACGATCTGATCTTTACTGCAAGGTAAGGGCGGGGGAAGTGTTTGTGTGCTCCAGCCTTCCCGGTTATTGTTCGCGCGAGTATTCCTAGGCACGGTTGACACGGTATTGACTGTATTGTGCCAGGCGTAGTCTGAGTTGTGCTCTTCGACATAATCAGCGATTCTTGCCGCTGCTTCTTCTAACTTGACAAATGTCGGGAATTGGAAGTTAACCAGGCTTTTCTTAAAGGATGGCGTCATTCCGCGTACATAGTTCTCCACTAGCGTTTCTTCTTTGACATCCTCATAGCAATCTAAGGTGAGGAGACGGAACCTGGCGATGTACTTCCCTATTTCTTCACCTAGGCGCTGGTTGCACTTGCTCAGATCTATAGTGGTAACTTTTCTTTTTGCTGAATAAAACTTTCTAAGGAAGAGAGTGGACATGGTCGACCACGAGCTGATGCTTCCTGATTTTAGGTTTTCGTACCAAGTGAACGCCGTGTCAGTTAGCGACTTCGGAAACTCCCTCAAGCATAGTTTCCCATTAGTTGTGTGGTCGTTCATAGTAGATAGGAATCGGCTAAGGTGTTCCCGCGCGTTCCCTTGACCATTGTAAATCTTGAATTTCGGCGAAGTATAATCTTCTGGGTACTGATATTCTGTGACTTCGGAGGAGTATGGGCTAGCCATGAAATCATAGTTGTCCTGCTTCACAACTCTGTAGTTTGTCTCCAAGTACTTAGCCATCGCCTCTTGTGTCATAGATATAGGTTTTTCTTCCTTTTCTCCCGAATCTTCCCTCGCTCCTTTGGTATTTTGCTCGACTCTGGCCACCTTTAGAAGTTTCCTGAGCTCTTGCTCTCTGTGGACGTGGTCCTCTAGCTCTTTCTGCATCTCCTTCAGAGAAGACTGTATAGGTGGCGTGTTCTCGACTCCCTGCTGTTTGTTTTTCTCGTGTGGAGCGTCTGGTCTTCTCACCTGTGTGATTGGGTCCGACACTATCCCTACTCTCTCGCTTTCGGGGTTAAGTGGCGGGTCATTTGGTTGGTTCTCTACCGCGCCTGAGCTAGCGCCTCCTAGGTGTGTCATGGTGAGCTAGGCACGAGCCTCCGGGTGTGGTCGCCAAATGTTGAGGGGTGAATTTAGTTTTGGTTCTACCCGTCCTAGCTACACCAAGTGATCTCATTTTACCAAGAATAGTAAGAGAGAGAGTTTCCTTTCCATTGTACATTGTCCTTCTTTATATAGACTTTCCCAAAAGTCCCTCCTTTTATGACATCATGACACATGTCATAAACCTCCTTAATTACTCCTAATGCCATTCCTTAACATAACCTCCTCCTTATTTGTTAATCCCTTCATTGTCCTTCTTACCTCATAGATATTTTCTCATTGGACTTGGGCCTAGTCCCCATGTCTCATACTAAGCTTATCTACCCTCTTAGGGGCATCCCGAACCCGTTTAAGGGGTATTATTTTTCACGTATCAACAGTGGGCGTTTGGTGGATGTAGACAATGTACACACATTGTGTATATTGTTGAACCACGTTAAATCCTTGAGTACTTTACTTCTTCTTGCTTTTGTTTATGACTTGCATCTGTGTGGTTCTCTTTCTCTTCTTCTTATCATAGATCGTAGTGAGGTTCATGGAGCAATCCGAGAGATCAATTGTTTCTTGTTAGCTAGTTTACAGCATTAATCAGCACGTAGATAGCTCTGAAACCGGACAATTGATAAGGTGCTATTTAGTATCTAGAAAGGCCAATTGTCCCAGCACAAATTCTAGTGATGTAGCAGTTTGTTTCCAATATTTGAGAGAGACCAATCTTCAGTTAGCACCTTATGAGTAGAATTCATCTTCTGTTATATACCCTCATCAGAGTGGCCAATAAAAGTGACAACAATGGTGAAAAACCAAATGAATTGAACAAATTTTTCCAACACCAACACAACAGACAATAGTATCATATATACTCTCTGGACTAAAATGTAAGACATAAATTAATGGCAATCCACTGAGACGGAAAACAACACATAGTGTAAAGCAGGTGTAACACTAGCTAATACTCTCCCTCAAGATGAACTGGTTGACAAAGGAAGCACCCTCAGCTTGTTCTTGAGGAGACTGAAACGTGGCCAATGAAGTACTGATTTTAGTGAAGATATCTGCCAATTGATCAATAGTGGACGAGACTGGTGGACTTTTGCTCTGCGCCAATTCCTTGATAAAGTGGAAATCACGAGCCATATGCGGGAAAAAATTGCATATGACGAGCAAAATCAATCTTGGGAATGATTCAGAAGAGAAAACCAAAATTTATTCTACAATTACTACTGATCCTGGAAATCGAAAATGAGCATTGGCACTTAACTAGTAATTCTTCTGTGTTTCTTTAACATAGATTTGAGTTGTATTATTCGAGCTGATTTGATTCCAAATAAAACGTTTTACCTCACTAATCAAAATATAAGATTCTGGGAAATCAGGAATTACGTAGAAAGCATGAATTACGTTATGGTACTCGACCAAATAAGCTTGTTTACCAAAACTCATCAAATCCTCATAATACCGTCTTTGCCAATCTTGTAATGGGTCAAATCCACCGATGAACACCAATGTGGAAGGAAATTCTTTTAGCTCGGATATATCAGTTTTCGAATTCGGACCGAAAACGTTTGCAGCTTCGTGATCACGGTCAGACCCTTCTGGTAAAAACATTTTCCAATGCCTGTCGCTGTGCTTGACAGAAAGTACTACTGGAGCTCCATGGAGTCGTATCTCCGATTCTGTCCTCTCTTCTCCACCAAAAAAAAGGTTGAATTGCAACTAACCCAATCACTTTAACTTGTTGAAACTCATCGACTTTAGAAGCCCACCGGACGGCAACGTGATGCGCTATATTACCTCCTGCACTGTCTCCCGCAAGAAAACAACATGACAAATCTGCATTAGACGGTAATCCACTAATGTTATTCTCGTCGAGGAATTTCAAAGTGTCGAATCCGTCATCATATACTGAGACGGAAAACGGTGTTCCGGGGTGAGTCTGTAGTTGACAGAGACAACGATAGCGGGAACTTTATGAGCGAAGCGTCTACAGACTGCGTCATATATGATTAAATCAGGAGACAAGAATGTGAACGCACCACCATGGAAAAAGAGTATCACAGGAAGTTTGTTGGTTCCGCCATCCGCTGATGGTAATTCAGTTGGAATGAAAAGACGAAACCAGAGTTCTCTCGTTGAGTCGATCAATATGTCTTTAAGGTTTTTACATCATGGACGGGTTTCGGGTTTTGCGGGCGCTTGAGGAAGTACTCAAATGTGTTCACTAAGTTCTGTTGACAGTTCCGTTTAACCGAACAGAAGCACTGTAAAAGAAGGTGACAAAAGAGAGGAATAGTCTCAGCATCCATGGTAGAACTGGTGACACAGTTTGCTGCCGAAACATCTTTCTTCAGACCCTGTATTGCTAGTGAAGCATCATGGAACCTGAAACTTCAATAGTTTCAGAATTTTTAAAGCCAAATTCTATGCCACTGTCTATTAACTTTTGCCGGCTCTTCCCACTACCAGCTTTAATGGCTCTGGCAACCAACTAGGGGACGTTTTGTCTATTGTTTAAATGGCCACCACTCATATTTGTGAGGTACAACTCTCCAAGCATTATGTCGATCAAAAATAAAAAAACAACCAAGGCTAACTTATATGATCTATCTACCCTACCTTCATTAAATAAGCAAAACCTACCTCAATCTTATCCCAATATGTGCAAATTGTAAGAAAAAATCAAGTTCAGTCCGTAGTTGTTAAGTACAGTAAAAAGATTCTAACTGAAACCTTATAACAAAAGTTACAAAACTAGGTATCCTGATAACTGGTGGAGGGATACAAAAATGAAGACTGGGAACTGAGTAAGTTTCATCGTCTAGTTTTGTCAAGCACTTCGATGAATCTTTTAGGAACGGCATAGTGTTCCAGAAGGTACTTTCCAAGGTTATCAATTACACCACCTTGAATCACAACCTCGTGTCCTTTTTTACCTGTCATAAATCACATAAACAGATAAGCAAATCACATAAATATAACTTCCACAATTCTGAAAGGTGCAAAAAAAAAAAAAAAAAAAAAAAAT
This sequence comes from Papaver atlanticum, assembly GCA_023531105.1. NCBI lineage: Eukaryota > Viridiplantae > Streptophyta > Magnoliopsida > Ranunculales > Papaveraceae > Papaver > Papaver atlanticum. Next base: position 3,276,658 of record JAJJMB010012638.1, on the reverse strand, counting down.
TTAATTTCCAAAATTATGAAAGAAAAAAAAAAAAAAAAAAAAAAAAAAACTTTTATTCTACCAAGAATGTGCAAATGAGCAACCACCAATCCCTAATGGCATCAGCAAAAGCTAACTTAACTTGTTGATTGGTGCAGGTAAAGAGATGATACCAACTGTGACGTGTTTTACAACAAAGATGCACAATTAAATATTAAATATTAAAAAATAATTTATAACTAAACAGTGTTACCTGGAAGCTCTGCCACTGTTGTACTGCAAGCAAACTTCTTCTGCAGCTCCGAAGCCAATACTTCGGCATCTACCAAGAAAGACTCCAATCCAGACACTCTAGTTACTTTTTTGTTTCCTTGCCTACGTTCAGTCACTATCTGAACTGTTTTAAGAGCACCTTTACGTACAGCAGATTCACTTCCTCTCGTTACTCTGTGGTGAGGCTGCATCCGACTCAGAAAAGCAGCTCCTAAATCCTTTTTATGAATCTCAGTTGGATATGTTGAGCCCTTCTTTATTGTTCCCTTGAAGAGAGCATCACATAGAGTTGCATCCAAAACCACAATGGCTTTGTTTGTTGGCTTTACCAAATTCTGATTTTCAACATAACTAGAAACAATATCAGTTGCCTCAGATGCACTAAAATATCTTCCTGTATCAACTCCCAAAGCACCTAAGATAGGATTCACATGAACGGATGATTTGTAGATCTCCACCACCTCAAGAGTTGGTCTCTGTGGCTGGCTTTCAGAGGCTGTAGAAACACTGTTATCAGCAACCATCTGAGGCTGCAGCATCTCTGGTTTAAAGGAGTTGTAATCAGAATGTTTGCGGTTAACAGCAAGTAACATAACTTCCTTCTTGTGCTTATCTTCTTTGGATGATATCTGTCCGAGTTGAACAATACAGGTGTAAGAAGATATATGCAGATTGAGAAACACAACTATGCTGCGGAAACAAATAAGGCTTGGCTTCATACAATTAGCTGCATTTTATCTGCATCTCTATAGAGAAACACATCACATTATATCACAAAAAAAAGGAAATATGACACAACTCCAATCTCGAGTTACATGTCAAAAAGTTTGAAGCTACGTTGGGATGGTTACACAGGACTCATACTGAAAAATAATGAGAAAGTCCAATCAATCCCAGGTAAATTGCATAAATACAACAGTAAGAACACCCTTTTTTTAGTGTAAAGGCACCCAGTAGAATTCACATGAACAAAGACTGCACAGAAAGATTACCGAAACATTTGACATCAAATCAACCTAACAAATATTGTGCAAGGGTTATTGATTTAAGCTATTATTTTTCTGCAAATTCCAAGAAAAAGTCAGCACTATCTGATAAATCAAGATTTGCCATCCACATCTCCACTCTTCTATTAAAGGGAACCTTAGTTTTCCTCTCAACAACATAACGCTTATTCTAGTCTCAAAGATACTAAATGGCTATCAGGAGTTTCCAGCAAGACAGGAAAAAACTTAAATATAGAGTCGAAATCCATGTTGACTTGTAAACGTTAAGCTTCTGCTGCTGAAAAGATAGAAAAAATATGTTTGAAGTCTCTGCCATTTTAAATATGGCTCTTCAAATTAGACATCTAGACGACACCTGCCTTAAAGGGCTTTGAACAAGACTCGATAATTAACTTAGTTCACATCATTTATAGTTCCTAGGTAGCATGGCATGCTTCTACACATAGATATATAATCTAGTAAGATTGAACGATAAAGAAACAGTAGGCAATTTTTTTATCAACAACAACGAAAGGATGAACATAATGCAGAGAGGCTCACCAGTCCAATAGAGGATTTAGACTGTAACCACTTAGAGAGTTTTTTGTGCGATGATTTCTTGATATCCAGTGTTATTCCTGCAGGTCTGCAAGGCAATACGTGGTTTGACCTACACATGCACACCAACAAGTATGACCACTGTTAGGATGTGTACTAAAACAAGAAGTTACTACAAATTGTAGCTCAAAGTAGTTAATTCTTAATTGACAACAAAATAACTATTTCAGTTCAAATTGATATTTTATTTGAATACAACACCAAGGGAGCAGGTGAGTCCTAAAGATGCTTTAACCCACATGATAGGCTACATTCTTTACATGTTAGCTTCTCCGATATGATGTTTCAGAATTCTGCATGTTCTTGATGTGTGTTGCTAGATTTAGAGTTCTTGAGAATAGTTGCACAAAGACGTGTGTGTGTGAGCCTTGCGCCTTAGCTGACAACTGAGCCCTAACTGTATGGCATATGGTTTGTGCAGTGTGCACTGTTTTGAACTGAGGTCTCAAAATGTGCAGCGGAGGCGCGTATTGTGAACACATTATCTCCAATAACATACGATAGCATTTTGTCAATAATTGTACAATAAAAACAGGCATGAATTGACACATCATTAACACCAACCGACACATCCTTGTATTTCTGTCATGTTCATTGAGTAACATCACAGGTTTTCTATTTGGCATGTCCACTTGACATGTCAATGTCTAGGCATATGAAATAACACTTTTGAACAAGATTTTCTTTTCTTTTTTGTTGTTGCAAATAATGAGCCTGCGGTATGAGGATCCTACTGCAGGCTCAGCTGAGCTGTCAGATATCAGTAAGGTGATATATGAAAAACAAAACAAAACAAAAAAGTGTATGTGTTACCATAATGTGCTTCCAGGGATGGGAAGGTCTTTGTCTTTTACAGTAGTATGTAGAGCTTGCAGAAGGCACTTGTCCAATAAGGCATCAACCTCTTCACTAGATAGGGCATGCTGGTTTTTCTCAGCATTTGATTCCTCGGCAGAAACATTCTCTGTGACTCTCAAACCACTCATATCTGAAGTTATCTGTTCCGCAGTTTCATTCTTCATATCATCCTCATTTGAGGCTCCAGGGTCTTGCTCCAATTTGACATCATTCACTTCTACATCTCCTCCAACAGCATAGCCATATGTTTGCTCACTATGAACATCACCAAAATCTTCGACTGAATCAGGGCCCTGAGAGCCTGACGAAGATGCAGGATCTCCGTAAACGACATCTTCGAAAAAACCAGCATTTGGCACGTAATGACCTTCCACTGATTCCCTATTTAGATTAAAAACAAAAAGTTATAACAACGACAGGTAAGTTAGTTAAACGCTGAGCTGATTTAAGTATTCATTGTACTTGCCAGAGCGAATCACGATAATAGTGAGTTATTCGCAAAGCCTTTCCACGCAAACCAGCTTTTAATGCCTCTGTGCTACTCATGGTGGTGACACCAACCTGCACAATGTTCAAATCATCTTCAAGAATTAGCATAGAATGCTCTACGAAAAGACTAGTTGGGCTATTGCAATTGCATGCAACTTTGAATACTTTAGTGTGAAAATTAAGAAGTGCTTACTGCAATTGGAGCTGGGTTACCAGGTACTTTTACAGCCCATGGTTTCCCTGATAAAAATGAAGGCATCCCCTCTTTAGGTATACTAATACCAGGGAACATCAGATCTGCTCCTCCAAGGATAAAGCGAGATACTTCACCGCCTTTTAGAGTGAATGCTGGCAACAGCTCCGGAACCTTCCAGAGTGCAAAAACTGCAAAATGTATCACAACCTAAGCAACATAAGAAAAAAAAGATAATAACATACATGCATTACAGGAAAAATCTCTAGGGAAATTTGAGGGTTAGGAACCCTCATGTAATAGCGGCTACAATTCCTAGTGTCTAGAAGTAGAATACAATGTAACATTATCTCCTGTTACAATCCTTGAGCTTAGTTTTTATGGTATCAGATAAATAATCTCGATTCCCAGTGAAATCAACCAAACTACCATTCCATCTCATACTCAAATTATCTTCATAATCTCAAATCACAGTTCATCGACACAAACAGTTTCAGCTCAACATTAATTCAAGGTTTTCTGTTGTTATCAAGACAAAAGTTGAACTCAAAAGCAAGGATAGAGAGAAAGAGATTTTACTTACCAGTGGGGAAAATTTCATTGCCTCTACCATCAACATCAAATAGCATAGGATAACCGCCTTCGATTCCATAAACAAGTGAACGATTAGGGAATTTGGAGACTGTAATTTCAGTTTTAGGAGGAAGAATTAAATCAATATCAGCATCAGTGACTTGTGGAAATCTTTCTTTTGCGGTTCGTTTTAACTTCTTACGATCTGCACCTGATAATCTTTGAAGCGCTTTTGCTTCACTCGCCTTTTTGAACATGTTTCCGTGAATCAAAACCCTAGGATTATTTTTTTTTGTTCGGTGGGGAAGAAGTGTTAGGAGAGGAAGAGGATTCTGAAGAACAGAAAGTTCTCGAATGGAATGCAGTGAGGTTTACCATCTAGACAAGGACACCACTGGGGCCTATTGCTTTTTCGGTGATTCGGTCTGAATTTGATTCCTTCGACTCGGGACCGAGTCAGCTGTGTAATCGTTTGTTTTTTCTAGTACTTGGAGTGCATCGAATAAGACACCTGCTCACTTTCTTAATAAGCCCCTTTCAAACTGTCTTTGTACCACAAAAATCGATTCACGATAACATAATAATCGCTGGAGAGCTATTCCATCACATCAGAACCTCAAGCCTTACCAAAGATCCTAAAATAGCTCTCAAACTGGATATCCAGAAAGCCTACGATTGTTTAGATTAGGGATTCATCAAAACTGCATTTACTAGGCTTGGATTTCCTATGACCTTTATAGATTACATCATGCTATGCATCACATCTGTTACATACTCGATCAACATAAATGGTACACCTCATGATTACATCAACCCAACAAGAGGTATTAGGGAGACGCGCTTTCTTACTATATTTTCATAATATGTCCAGAAATCCTGTCCACAAATTAAGGAAACCTTCAAAACCAAAAGCTGATTCGAGGACTTAGCATATCAAAAAAAAAAAAAAAAACACCGCCCATTAGTCATCTGATGTATGCTGATGACCTACTAATCATTTATAAAGCCTCTTCCCAGAGTAACCTCCATCTTAAAAGCCTACTTCACTCTTATGGCACTTCGGCGGGACAAGTAATCAATACTTCCAAATCAGTAATCATCCATCACCCGAGATTGGATCCGATCAAAGTGAGTAACCTTCCGCAATTCTTCGATATGCCGGCAACATCAAAACATCCAACCTATCTAAGAATCCAATTCAAACAAGGAAGAGCATCTAATCACACTTTCGCGCCTCTCCTTCAAAGATTAGATCGAAAATCTAAAGGATGGATGACAAAATGTCTAACTCCAGCCGGAAGACTCGCCCTCATTAAAACCTCCCTAATCCCCACCTCAAACCAACTTATGCAAACACAAAACCTACACATCAATGTCCACAAACAAATAGATCGTATCACCAGGAATTTTTTATGGGGACATGATTCGTCAGTCAAGAAACTTCATCCTATTGGTTGGGATAAAGTAACAAAATCGATATCTGAAGGAGGGCTAGGAATAAGAAAAAACAGTGATCATAACAAGGCTCTTCTCATTAAAAGAATTTGGAACTTGCATGACCAACCTAACTCCATCTGTGGAAGTTTTTTCAATGAGAAATATCTAGATCAGCAACCAATTCTACAAGGCATCAATAATATACCTTCTTCCTCTATCGCTCAATGGAGGCAATTGTCATCAATCGTCTCTATTATACAACAATTGATATTTCATCGCATTGGAAATGGATTATCAACACCAATATAATCCAACTGGATCCATACTCCCCAAATTTGGACCCACCACAATGTTACCCGATCCGAAAGGTAGCTGATCACATCGATCCAATCTCTAATAATTGGAACCAGGAAAAATTAAACACCCTCCCCAATCATATAGCCCAAAAAATCATAAACATCCACCTTCCCCAAGATAACCCCAAAGAAAAAATAATATGGATGCACTCAAAATCAAGAAAATACACTACTTCATCGGGATACAAATGTCTAACCCATGGTCAACTTACTCATACCCCCCTCCCCCTACTAAATTTATGTAGAATTTACCGTGTCCACCAAAAATTCAGCTTTTCTTGTGGAAAGCAATCAATGAAGGTCTACCAACCTTCTCTCTCCTACATCACATCCATTTGGCCAACTCCGACATTTGCCCCAGATGAAACACTGATCCTTAATCAGCGATTCACCTTCTAATTCACTGCCCAATAGCAACTACATCTTGGAACACCTTACTCACACAAATCTCAACCACATCAACCTCCAACCATACCTCCACATTGGCTTTAACGCCTCATACAACCATTTCCCAGATCTTACAACAATCAGCACCAGCATCTGTCATCTCTTCTTTCTGTTTTATATTCTGGACCTTATGGTTGGCAGGAATAACCTAATATACCGCCAACAAGAATACTCTGCAGCGCAAGATTCCTTACCTCCCGTCCTATAAGTAGATTCACCGGTACTTAACCTCTCAATAAGCAACAAAAGGATTTCAATAATAACAGTAGGATGGTCAACCCCAAACCTGAACTGGATTAAGATTAACACAGATGGAGAGGCCAAAGGTCATCCGGGTTCCGCCGGTGCGGGTTTCATTTGCAGGAACTTCGACGCACAAACTGTTATGGCTCTAGCTCAACCTCTAGGAATTACGACGGCATTAACTGCATAAACTTTGGCTATGCTTTTGGCATCAAGAACAGCAACAAAAAGGCAATGACCAAAAGTCATATTCGAGACGGACTCAGAAAACCTTTTGCGCTTCATCACATCCCCTACTCCCCCACCTTGGCACATCTCAAGGATGATCGAGAAAATAAAAAATAGAATGCAACAGATCCCGCAGGTTGCTATCCAACACAACTACAGAGAATGAAATCAAGCAGCAGATGGCCTAGCCAACCATGCAGCAGATGGAAGTCAAATGAGAAATTTCTTAACCAAAATTTGGGACAATCCAATCCGGTTTTTCTCAGTCAAATTGTTTACCATGACTTCGTGGGTACCACATACCCACGTCAAATTGTAACCTAATTTTTTTAAATAAAATGCATGCTTCAAAAAAAAGAAAAAAAAACTTGGAGTGCATCTTTTTTGGAAGTTGTTTTTTTTTTATGTAAAAATCAATTTTTACTTGATTTGAGGAGATGAAAGAAAACCATACAAACTGTATTTCTTTGGTTTTGAACTTTTTAAACCATTGATCCAAATTATATATCCAATCATAACCGTAGATAATGATGAATAAGATGTTCACATCCTCTAAGAAAACCACTAAAACTAGAGGATAGCTTTCAGCATGTTTACATAACTACCAGACACATCATCCTTACTTTATCTCTTCACATTTCCATTGGAGACGATATTTTGGTTAAATCATTGAAAATCCTATGTGGCCTTATATTTCGGAAGTTTTCAATGTCTCATTGGAGATGCTCTTAGATATACAAACAGTGCATATCCAAATGTTGTATATATTGTTAATTTTGAGTCAGAGTATATGATGAGTCAGATGAATTGGATGAGTCAGAAAAAACAAACATTTTACTACTTCTTAATCCTGATATTTACAACATTCTTCGTACTATCACACTTGGGAGCACGTAAGAAAAAAAGCGAGGAAATTTATTTGAGAGAATTCAAACCTTTGATCTCAACTATAAGAATCAACCATGTTTCCAATTTGGGAATTGGAAACCCAAATTGGTTGACGAAAATTAAGATGTTCGAGAATCATCAACTTTTTAAAATTGGAATTTGTGGATTTAGATTAAGTCGTGGACTTAGATATAATAACTGATACTCTCTTTGGGAGAAAATGAAGCTAAACTTGAAATATTACGCTAGTATATATCTAGAAATTTGATCAAACAATTTAGATAACGGTTAGCAAATACATAAGAAAGCTTGAATTTTAGTGATAGACGACCAAAAATCAGTTGAGAGACAATTAAAAGATTCCTACCTTCTGATCTTATCTAGACTTAAATATTGGAAGGTTGTTTCATTTGTAACTTCCTTAAATGTGAATTCACATGTATAATCATCAGATAAGGATTATATTTCCTAATAACAAAATCAGATCACCCTTGTACTTGGCCATACTTTCGTAACTTACTAGCATTAAAACATATTTTTTCTTGTTTTTTTCCCCTTTATCTACCTTTATGTGTGAAAATTGAAAATTGACATATCGCACAAACTAAAAGACGAAAATTTGTAAATATCGCACACGTTATAAACCTTTACAGAATACCTACCCGACGAGCATAAACATGACTATCAGATTCTTTATATTTCTTAGAAAGAATCTTAAAAACACTTTTTATTAGTAAGGATTCATTTGGAAAACAACAAAAAATAAATAAATCAAAACACCCATTTTTAATGGGACAAAAGTAAAAAGAAAAACGCCTACTTTTTATGAGAGGGAGGGAGTATTATGTTACCTACTAAATAATCATCTTTCAATTACATATGTGTCCTCATATGAGTCTCATTTTTCTAAAATATGTGCCTTACATAATAGTTTTTTTTTAATGGTATATGTATAATAGAAGAGCTCAAGGTTTTCGTAATGCATGTGGCTCTTTTCTTCCTACTCATATTTTTCTTTAATTTCTAATTACTTGTGAAGTAGATGTTAAGTCTTTTTATTTGAAAAGACGAGGGTACCCAAATATACCTCAATCTAAAACTTTTCCACCTATAAGTCATTTTCCGAAAGTGATTGTCTATGGACTGAGTCGAGACAATACAACTAATCGGTTCACACTTCGTCACTACACCAAATTCTGGGATTAGAAACAGAAATGAGCCGTTACTAAAACGGGTTGTAACGCCTCTTGCCTGTAACAAAAAGGAGTGTTACATTTTTTTGTAACGGCAATGGGGCCTATACGAATTCTGGGTTGTAATGGCGTCAGTAACAGCTGAGGGCCGTTACTAAATGACTCGTGGTAAAAGCTGAGGTCCGTTACGAATTTTTTGTAACATCGTCGTCGTAACATCTATGAGCCGTTACTACGTGGCAGGTTAGTAAAATGCATGAGCCGTTACTTCGTGGCAAGTTGAAACAGCTTAGAGCCGTTCCGAACTTTTTTGTAACAGCAAAAATTTACTGCCAGTCAACATTGACCTGGTCAAAATTGGTCGTTACAATATAGGCCGGCAGCACATTTTCCACCGGAAATACGCCGGAGTACAAGTTTTTTTTACCTACATAAATCTTTCATTCAACCATATTCATCAAATCATATCACATTCATATCTTTCATTCAACCATATTCATCAAATCATATCTTTCATTCAACCAAAATCATCATATTACATTCATATCAATGAAGACCATAAATTCTTCTAAGTACCAAATTTCTTTTAAGTATCAAATTCTAGGTTACAAAACTTACCAAGTTCACAGAAACTTCCTACATAGAAATTTACAAAATTCAAAGAACTTCCTACATAGAAACTTACAAAAATTGTAGCTGCGAAGGGACCTAATGACTGCTTTATTCTCCAACCTTTCTGATCTCACAACAGAGCATCATTCAATTAACCTGCAAACCCAACAATGACAAACAATGGTTATAAACTAAAAGGGAATGCACTCGAACGTAATAACTCAACCCACCTATGAAGATATAATAACTAACCGTAACATTTCATTTCAGTATTCCGTTCTACACTGTCAAAACCTCGCACTGGACAGACTATAACCTAAGACCCATATGCAATATTTCTTCTTGATTCTATAAGAGAGGTCATTAAAACCCTATCCTCCTTAAACTTTAAAACACATGCCGCAAACATGACATACAGCTAGCTAGTTATAGTACTTATCATCTAAGTTTAAAACACTCCATCCAATAATAATAAAATTTGAGTAAAAATAGAAGTAGATTCACCTGAGTGGTTAAAGAATTAGAAGTAGTCCCACCAAAGCCTTCCAAATGGCCTGAAATACAAGCAGCCATGTAAAATTAGACAGGCTGATTCCTTGGAAGCGTTGATTCCTTGGACTGAGAGACAACTGACCCCATCAACTCTGAAAAAAAAGACAATACAAAATATTATTGTACGATGTCTCTAACAGGCTAATTTAAACTTGAAAATACCAAAATAAGTAAACACTTATAAGTTATGTGCTGCATAAAGCTCATACAACAACTGTTTACAGCTAAGAACATAAAAGAATAAAACAAAACAAGCACAGAACTCACATAACAGTCTCTGCCTTTTCTTGCTTAATGTTTTGCTCTCAAATCTGCAACACTTCGCCTCACCTGCTCTAACAATACGCCTCAGCACCTAGAGGAAGTGAGCTGGTACCTGAGTGAATTCAAGAAAGAGAAACAAAGTTACATCCACCTGGTGCCAAGGATTGCAATTTATATCAGTTAGAAAAGCTCAATGGAAAACAGTCCACAGACACTTTCTTAGCCGAACCAACAAGTTAACAGTATCAACAACAAAATCAGCTAAAAACATAGGATATAAATTTCTCCCTAAGTTCAACAGCCCATGGTTATGCATGGTAGAGGCCATCATTTCCTACACAAGCCTCTATTAGAACCACATGCTCAAGGAATTTCAACAAAACAGTTGAAATACTCCAATTTTACAGCTTCTCAACTACCTACAATTAGAAGAATATGAATCAACCAAGACAATATGTCATAAGCAGAGAACTACAAAATAAAGAGAGTGAAAAGGGAAGTTTCAAAAAATAAAAAGTGTACCTGGCCAGAACTGGCGCTTAATCTCAAAGCCATTAACCAAATTTATAAGTTCGAGCTTCATGAAGTAAGGTGATAATTTTAGGAAATATGAGAATGTAGGAATTCAGAGTTATACAAGAATATGGGGGTAAAATCAAGTCTATTACTGAAAGATTTGGGACAAGAAATAAACAATATTTTATTCGGCATCAGGAACACGGACTTATGTATATATATATATATATATATATATATATATATATATATATGCCTTGTTTAAACAACATGATATCTAAAAATGCAAATAAATAGGTTAATGCGAAAAACATGCTTCAGGTTTGAACAAAAGGAAAAAATAAATCATGCCTTCAAAACACATTAGGGAATCTCCCAACCATAAGCATAAATCTGGAATCATTTGATAATTTACAAGACTTAATAAAAAGAATATAAATACAATAAAGAGAGTATTGCAAAATTACATGTGCAGACTATACGATAACCAGCAGGGAGATATGTTAAACTACATACACATATGTCATACTTCTAAGAAAATCCAAATAAAGTTCAAAAGTAAGATAAAGAGTAGCCTCACCTGTATGGTTGCTAACACACCACAAGGTCCCCCTTCATACCAGTCCTCGGGAATGAAGAGAAGAAATTATGAGCAGCAATGCCCCCATACGACTTTGAAAAACAGGAAGCACTGCCTTCAGCTGCTGACAAGCACTCGACTGTGAGGTATATGTGTTAACTCTCAAGACTTTTTGCAAGTCTGAAGCTGATTCAATTGAAAGACCTTGCAGGGCTTTCGTCACTGCCTACAAAATGAAACATTTCAACCTCGTTTAGATAACTATCACATTAACTCTCGATCCATCAAGCTTATCAATTGCTACACAAAATAAAGTCAGATAACAAGCTAGAAATAGAGCTTTAACCTCCTCCTTCTAGCTATCTTCAGCATCCTCTGGCCAGTGGTTTGAAATATTTAAAGTCACAATAACAGCTCTTTTCTTGCTTCCACATAGAAATAATCTGTCCGCCATAGTCCGAATCAAAGCCCTGTAAAAAGCACAACAGGGGATTTCAACATGTTATGAGCTAGAAATACAAGGGATATAAGCACGAATCCTACGAGCTCGGCTTAAGCTCGAGTTGAACCAACTATAAAATATAAAACCCACTGATTCAAATTGCCGAAGTGAGCTACTGACTGGGTTCACCGAGGAAAAAGGCTGCTAAATTTGCTAATTCGCTAAAACAGCAAAGGTGGTTTACATTTTTATGCAGTCATTTGTTTGAAAGATTTAGTTTTCGGGTTCAAACATTTGCATTTGATATTTCTAAGAAAATTTAACCTAATGGTAATTCGAGTAATCTAAGACATATTATCCACTATTAATTTTATATATCAAGATTACAATAAATTTATGGACTAACTAATCACCTTGCCTTCCAATCTTCAGTTAGAGAAAGCAAAATTACACAGTGTAACAGATTCACTTTGAGAACATACACTGGGAGCGAAAACTTGGGTCGTCAAGTTGACTGTATTTTTACCTAATTCATTTGAAGAAACAATAGGTGCTTGAGAACAAACGCCTGCAGTGCCAAACCCAAAAATATTGTGAGACGATATTCTCCACATATAACAAAATACGATGAAACCATCTTATAATTAACTTCACATTTTTCGCCTAAGTCTATAATGATATAAGCATTCCAGTCACTGCATAAAGCATAAGTAAGAAATACAAATGAGATAAGCTTCATCTTTGACTAGAAGATGAGCAACCAATAATTCAAAAGCTTTTGAGCATTTCTTTCTGCTGACCTTTCAACTAGGAAAAATGTAGAATACTGTATTAGCTCCAGCACTTCTTGCAATTGAAGTGATTACTGCAGCTAGAACTTCCACCTGTTCAAACAAAATTAATGACATACCCTTTGTAAATCCGCTGGCTCTCTAGGAAAAACAAGAGATCTCAATGTCTGGATAAATTCCTCTAGCGAACAAGGTCAATAGTCCTAGCAATTGAATAAAACATATCAATAAATCATGCCACTACAGATAGAAAGGAACTAATTTTAACCATCATAAGCAAAACCCAATTAGAAAGGAACAATTTTCCCTAACCTGACTAACTCCAGATGGGATTTGAAGAAGATTAGGAATGGGTTCATGACGAAGACAATCAATCCATTGTTGAACAACAGCTTCCCATTGTTGAACCACGATTAGTATATCATCAATTTTAACACAGCCCATATGGTACCCCCTTGATATGTAAAACAATCAAAAACTTTGAGTTGAATCTCATACACATTTGACCAATAAACTGTAGATGACATTAGCTAAATTACATTGAAACCAGCAGAATGTTGACAGAAGACTAATACTCACAACCCTTCAACCAAAACAAATAAACAAAACCCAGATTTAGTAACACAGTATGATTAAAAACTCTACTTTCAGATTCAAATATATCACAAAAACTAAATCAAAACCTTGAGTTAGATCTGATGATGATTTCATTTCTCATAGGATGATAGGAGTAACCCTAACTTCAACATCAGAGTTACCATCTTCAGCAAGCTCTCTAGCGAAGAATACTCCTCAGCATCAAACTGTAAATCAAAATCGAAACAATTTATTTCAGCCTAAAAAAATCACCAAAAAATCAAGAAATATCAGAAATTAATGATACAGAAATAGGGATTGTAGTAGGATTTACCTTCTGTTTCTCACGAATAAACCAAATACATCATTCAACAACACCTACAAATCGAAACCAAATCAAGAACAAAACCCTAATCTAGATGGAACCCTAAAATCTGATTTAACAGAATATGAAACCCAACTGATGATGACTTACACAGATGGAAACTTAAATCAAAACCCTATACTCGATGAGCAGACGATTGAAGATCAGTACTTCAAACATCGGATGATTAATCTGCAGTTGAGAGGGAAGAAAAGGGAGGCGCGGTAGGAGAAAAGAAATGAGAGTGAAAATGAAAAGTCGAGAGAAGAGAAAAGATTATCTAGGTTAGGGGAGGGGATGAAATATCCTGTAGTTCAACGATTCTTGGGTGGAAAAAGAATAGCAAGCATGTGAATGGCACACGCACAAACTGCAAGTGTTACGACCCAAGTGTGACCAAGCGTGTGAGTGGCACGCCTATAAAAAAATTCGTAACGGCTTGGCCCTGATCCGATTTTTTTAAAATTTAGTTACGGCTTCAGCCTGTTACGAAATTTTGTAACGGCCTCAAAGCCGTTCCTGTAGTTAACCGATTCTTGGGTGGAAAAAGAATAGCAAGCATGTGAATGGCACACGCACAAACTGCAAGTGTTACGACCCAAGTGTGACCAAGCGTGTGAGTGGCACGCCTATAAAAAAATTCGTAACGGCTTGGCCCTGATACGAATTTTTTAAAATTTAGTAACGGCTTCAGCCTGTTACGAAATTTTGTAACGGCCTCAAAGCCGTTACGAATTCCTTTTACCAATCCGGAAATTTGGTGTAGTGCGTGTGATCGTCTATGGATACAAGATCGAGACAATACAACAACAAAGTATGTTTACTTGATAATAGGTTTGGACTTAACCAAACTCTAGGGATTGTCTATCAAGTAAAATAGGAATTAACGTTTGTGTATTTTACTTCTAATTATAATAAAACAATTATAATTGCGGAAATAGAAAAGTAAAAGACACAGCAAGATTTTGTTAATGAGGAAACCGCAAATGCAGAAAAACCCCGGGACCTAGTCCAGAATTGAATACTCTCAGAATTAAGCCGCTATACAAAATCAAACCAACTTCGTATAGTTGAGACCAAGCAACTAAACCTATAGTTCACCTGGTTCCCTCAGTATTCCCACGCCTCCAACTTGTAATAAGTCACGTGCTTGGAACAATTCCTTTGGTTCGTATTCCAAACAGTAAAGGAACAACAAATCTGTTCGGTAACAACTCTTTTCAACCAACGTGATATGAGTTTGACAAAGGCTCTTCCGTTTAACCAATAAACTCCTTTGTCGGGTCCTTAGATCAATCTCTTAACAACTACCGAAGTAATTGTTAGATTATGCAATCAATACTATTAACCACAAAGAAGTGTATTGATGCCGATCTACTCAACTAATCAATCCAATCTATCACAAAGATAAACCAATTATAGTTGGATCTCTTTCCAGCCGAAACAAGTATTGTGCACACCAAAGATTATGAACCCGAAAAGTCTTCTTGTCTTCAAATCTTTTTTAATCTTCAATCAGCACCTGCACACAATCAACTTGAATCTCTTGTGATCAATCACACACAGAACGGAGTCAGTTAACGTTGGATTATCACAAGATGTCTTTAGAACTACAAACAGTCTAAAGATCCCCATCGAAACTTCGATCTAGTTTGAGTGAATCTTATATTGGAAGAGAAGATTCTCAAGCATAAACAAACTAGGTGCAATCAAAGTTCAACAACCGTTAGTCAATCAAATCAATCGAAAACTAATAATAAAACGCAATTATCTAGTTTCCCACCAGCGGTACTAATAGAGCTTCTCAATCCCAAAGACGTATTTAAACTGAGCGGCCGTAAGAGATTTCTCCTAATTAGGTTACTTTCCTCTCCGAATAGGCGGCTCCACCAGTAACAACACAACTAGGTAGTTTTGCTGGCTCTGAGGATTAGTTTGTTCGAAATGCAAACTTCAATATTTATAAACAAGGAAGTTTGGACACCAAGGAATTTCCAAAACCGAATATTCTCAAAGATATGCAATAAACACAAAATCGGTTTTCATAATTCCTAGAAATGCTTTGTCCAAATATTGACCGAAATCCAATAGAAAAATCTATAATCAGTAAATGCACATTACTAATTATTATTTTCTAAAGATATGCATTCATTTGCTGGAAAATAAATAACATATAAAAACTAAGAAACCTTAAATAAAAGATTCTCAATTTATTTCGATCCTGGGATTTTTCATTTAGCTATTAAGGAACAGCTTTGAATAATTAATGATAAGAGTTACTGCACATGTTCAAAGTATGTCGACATCTTTACTTTGCAAGTCCTTTTTCATACTTACAATCTTGGAAACGATTTGCCACACTTCCAAACAAGTTTAGAATTGGTTCGTCTGAATTCCAAGAACTATGTGATTGATTATCCTATCAAATCACCAATCATAGGTTTCATGGTTCTACCAAAACAAGTTTGGGTTCTACCTCCATGTGAGTACTGTGCATAGTCACACTAGTTACCAAAATTCGGTTGACTAGGCACTAGGATCGGTTCCCCACAACTTATGGTAACTTCTTGTATTTGGTTGCACATGTCCATAGGATCAGTTCCCCCAAAACTACAAACTTGTTGCACATGTTCATAGGATCGGTTCCCCCATCTACTAAAAACGTGTTGCACCTCTTACAAGGATCGATTCCCCTCTTGTAAATTTGTTGCACCTCTTACTAAGATCGGTTCCCCAATGACTAGATAAAAGTTGCTATTTACAAGGCATCGATCATACCATCTTGAGTGATTACTTAAGATCGGTTTCACTAATAAAAGTCATACCAATACATAAGTCAGGCCTTGTGAATAGTTTTACCAAGATACATAAACAAGTTTATGATCGGTTATATTAAACACACATATTGGTAATTCAAAATAGAGTTTCAATGAATAACAATACCAATAAGCCTAGCGATTTCCCTTTCGATTCACAAAACAAGTTTATGAACTTACTTCCTTTAAACGAATGTAAAACATTGTTTCCTAGGATGAAATCTTCACTCATACCCATACATAATCACAATAGCATTCATATGATCATGTCGATGTCTTATATACAAAGTTTAATGGTTAAGCAATAAACCTGGTATTGTATTCCTTAATACTATGTCTAACTAGAGTATCATACACAGCTTCGCAGTTATGTTTTCAATATGTACGACTTGAAAGATACATTAGGGAATGAAACAGTTCAAGTCAAATATTACTAACCTCAAGAGGAAGGATGATGTTGTCGTTGTAGCTCCATACTTCTTCACATTCTTCAAGTCTTCATGTAATAATTGTAAGTCTCATATCCTAATACTTTCAATCTAACCTATACGAAGTTGACTCTAGTATATAATCAAGCGACTCTTTAAATGAGTTTTGATTCACTAAAATATGACAACCAAACTTGACATACCAACGCTTGGTGGGTTCAACCGAGCTATGCTCTAACATTATCAGCTTGAGGAAGAGTACTCCAATAATAAAATATAGTATTTTTTTTAGTGAAAATTAGAAGGTATCGAGTACACCGCCAATTCTTTCACAATAACCTATATCTGACAAACCTTGTACAATCTTATGGATATTATGACGACTAAAAATTTCTTCAACAACATAATTTTGGATATAATCTAGATTACGATCACGAAACATATGATAGGGATCGATCCAAGATATTGTTAACGTACAAGTGCAAGTACTTTAATTACAATATACAACCTATAATGCGGAAAGTAAAGTAAATGCACGACATACAAGATTTTTTTGATAAGAAAAACTGCTTGGCAAAAGAAGAACAAGAAGGGGAAAAAAATACTTTAGTTCTGTATATTCTCAGAATTAAGTCGCTACAAAAATGCCAACTCGCAACCTCGTACTTGAGACCATATAAACTACCCCTAATTACTCAGTATTCCTGCGCGTATGCCAAATCGTACAACCGATTTGGCATACGCATGTAAATCACCTAGCATAATCCACTTCCAAGTGTTATTTTACCTCTTTAAAGACTTCTACAACCTAATTTATTTAGGACGTCTTTCAAACAACAAGAAATTCAACTATTGATAACCACTGAAACCCAATCACAAAATCAAAGACATAAAATGTTAATTTAAAGTCAATGATCTTCCGTTTAGATTTACAATACCAAGATATACAAGATAATATATAATAGATCTGGAGCTCCTTGATCTAGATTAATCAATATTACGATCACCAAAATAACCAATATTGATTCTACAAGTTAAGCTTGTAAGACAAACAACCTATTTATCTCACAAGCTTTACATTTATCAAAGATGGACTTCTTGTTTGTCTCGGATAATCAAGCATCAAGATCAGAAACACAAAAGAACATCAAGTCTTCAATAACAACCTTCACTTGATTCCACTAATGATTTGTCTCATAGAACGAAGTCTATTTACATTGGAAGATCAATATATAGTTCTATCTCACAGATATAGAGTCACTTAGATATGGAATAATCAAATATTTACAGTTTTGACTGGCCTTATATCATAAAAGAATAAACAACTTATCTACAAGATAACAACGATGTTAGTTCGACAACAAGTAATAAACAAGAAAACTAAAGTTCCATTCTTAGTTTCCCACAAATGGTACTAATGGAGTTTCTTAATCCCAAAGAATACTTTAAACTAGTTAATAGTGCTTCATCCAGAACCGAATTATACCTACTTGTCACTTTGTTGAATTAACTATCACACAACAGAGGTGTGTTCGGGGATGAGTTTGTAAGAATAGAATCTCTATTATTTATAATTTTATGATCAGTGTTTGTTTGGAAAGCAAGAAAACTAATTTCGAAAATTGTCAAATATGTGCAATTAATACAATTTCCAAAATTGAGATATTCTTTCGATTATATTTACACACAATGTTATAATAAGAATACATTCCAACTAATATATGAGAAATTTTATACTAGTATGAGAACTAATATTAGCTAGTGCAAATCCATGTATTTTGCAAAATTAGAATACTAGTTATGTGAAATCTTTTGGGAAAGGAAAGCACATCAATATTGATTCCAAAATTGAATTCGAAAATGTAATAGGATGAATCAAAAGGAATAAATATGAACAATAAATTAGCTAGAGATGTGTTTGTGAGTTTTGGAGATAAAAAAAAAGAAGAATAAGATATGACTTCTTGATCAAGTAAGAATATAAAAAGAGTATATAAAGAAATATCAGAGATTTGGTATTAGAGATGAAATAGTAAAAGGGAAGAGATGTTCCTCAAAGAATAAGAAGAGAAGAAAAATCTATAAAAATATCCATAAGAGTTTTAGAGGTGACAATGAAGAAGAAAAAAAAATCATTGGATATGAATCAGAATAAGAAACCATCAAAGAAGAATTTCTTTGGATACAAACTTTTAAAGTGGACGATCAACACCAACTTTAAAATGGGTGAGTGAATTAGAAAACATGAATTTTAAAGTGGGCGATCAATAACCCCTTTAAAATGGGTTAGTGAATTAAATTTCAATTCGTCCTTTATTTTTCAAGAAGAAGATAACCGTCCTTTGCTTCGGTTTTTTATTTTTCATTTCCTATCCATTTTATTATTTTCAATTAGATTTCAATTAAACCAAAATTGTTCCAGTTTTTCTTTAGGTTTCACTTTTTCTTGGTATTGTTTTCTTCATGTACTCAAGCGTTTTACGGATTTGGTTCTTTTGAAATCGACGACGTTATAAATCTAAACTTGAATATTCATTGAAAAGAAATTATGCTTTCATTTTTTTATTTGGATGAGATTATTCTTTTAAATTATGATTTCCGTTTTGCTGAAGGGTTAGTTCTTTTTCCTTTTTACTTGGATTTTATTTTTGAAATGGATTACTCTGGTAGATGCTAATAATGGTGAAATAAATTTTGGAAATTGTTTGTTGAATTTTGTAATAGCACAAGTTGGTAGAAAGGAGTTTGTAAGCTTAAAAATGCGTTTTCAGTGAAGTAGGTTTTTTTTTTTTTTTTTTTTGTCATTTTCCTTAGCAAGACACATGAAAATTGATTAATTTCATCTTATGAAGGTTACAAATTAGAATTTTGTTCTAGATGGTCTGTTTGCAATTTAATTACATGACAGAAAGATGGAGGGGAAGATAGACTCTGAACCCAACCTGCATGAACTATGTCATGTTGTTTACCTGAAGAGAAGTCATGCATTCCTGTTTTTCAGAAGGGGAAAATCATGTATGTCTGTCTTTTGGAAGGATATTACTCTTCGTCTTGAGTATCAAAAGGAATAAATATGAACTGCAAAAGTAGGAGTATAACAACCACACCCAATAATTCGTTCGGCAATCTGTATGGACTAAACTCCAATATAATTCCGAGAGCACCAACTTAAAAGTGAGACTAAATCAAGAAATATATCAAAGAGCTTTATCTTTATTTCGCAATAAAATCAGCAAATCGAAAAGATAGAAATCCGTGAGCCTGATTGATATGAGAAATTACTTGGACAGTACCAAAAACCAATGCCCAAGTGTCAATCAAGTTATATCCAACAAACAAGGTCGGATTTATCAACTGATTGAACTACGTACGCACAACCTGTGATATTTCAATTATATAAATAAATCTAATGCGAAAAATAAATAACACAGACACCAGAAATTTTGTTAACGAGAAAACCATAAATGCATAAAAACCCCGGGACCTTGTCCAGCTTTGAACACCATACTGTATTAAGCCGCTATAGACACTAGCCTACTACAAGTTAACTTCGGACCGGAATGTAGTTGATCCCTAACCAAGTCTCACACCAATTAAGGTACAGTCGCGTTCCTTACGCCTCTAGAACCACGCCGGATTTTGCACACTTGATTCCCTTAGCTGATCTCACCCACAACTAAGATTTTCTACTACCCAAAGTCGAAGACTTATAAACAAATCTGTCTCCCACAGATATATCTATTATTTATTTTGTTTTTGTTCCGTCTTTTGATAAATCAATGTGAATATGAACCAACTAATAATCCGGTCTTATACTCCCGAAGATATGCCTAGAAATATTAGTCACCTCACAATAACCCAACTGATTAACAGAAAAAGTTAATGCAGAATCACAAGAGTTTGAGACGAAGAACTATTGTGATTACCTATCGGAGATAAATCTCGAGTAAATCTTAGAGAAGATAAAACTCAATACAATATAAAAAGTAAGATCATAATACGCAACTACAGAGAAAATAGTTTGATCTGGCTTCACGAATCCCAAATGAAGTCTTCAAGTCGTTAACCTAATATGGTTTTGGAAAAACCTAGGTTAAAGGAGAATCGACTCTAGTTTGCAACTATGACACAGGAAAGTGTTGGGATTAGGTTTTCCAATTGCTAGAGTTCTCCCTTATATAGCCTTTTAAATCAGGGTTTCTTATAATCAAAGCTAAGATAGCTTAGTAACAAAGCATTCAATATTCACCATTAGATGAAATCCTGATTTAAGATTCAAGCTAAGTCTTCGTAGAAATTAAGCAATCAATCTCCACCCTTAGATGGTCTTAGATTGTCACACACAAATGAAATATACTTATATTTATATATGGGTAACCGTACCTAAACGTGTATATTGAGTTGGGCTCAATAACATTAATGAAGTTAGTCATATGAACACTTTTGACTTAACCATATTCTGTAGATATCTACACTACAAATGAGTAATCTGGCTCAATTTACAGGATCTACACTGTGAGATTGAAGGGTAAAACCCCAAAAGAGAAAGAAGAACACAACAACACAATTCTATTCGATTATCTCCAAAGGAAAACAGTCCCAGTACATATTCGGGGTAATAGAATGGCACATGTGTCGGACGTGTGCTAACAATACTAAGTACACCCAGGGTGCCCTTATATATGGGTGCCCTATAATACATGGGACATGACATATTCATCTAACACTTCTAGATTAAATATGATGATCAATCAATCATGAAAGATAATCAAATGAATCTAATTGTGTTTAAAATAGAGTTGTTCAATTGTTCACTATCTCATAGAAATATATATGAACAAATGAAGTAAAATCGGATTGATCCATAATCGAACAAAGTACTTATACAAGAATCAATTCATGAACATTAAGCCACGGTTTTCAAAGTTAATTTTCCTTAAATCATAAATGTTTTAGTTCATGAGTATGAGAATCATACATAACCGATTTTAGAACTTAACCACTGTGTTCGCAAACCATGTACGCGAACAGCAGCTCCGGACCTTGGCCTAGTCAAGCCGTTCACAAACCCGGTTCTCGAACAACCGTCCCGTACCCAACTCAGGTAAACCCGTTCGCATACTAGGTACGCAAACAAGAGTTCCGGACATTCTCAGGTAAATCCGTTCGCATACTAGGTATGCAAACAAGAGTTTCGGACCTGAATCATCAGAAAATAGTACGCATACTAGGTACGCATACCGTGTTGTATCCAGACATGGGTAATTGTTCTAAACTCTCATTTCAATCATTGAAACATCCTTGGAAGACGACAAGGGTAATCTCACAAATAACGGTAGCTTCAAGTTATTTTCAAGTGATCGAATGATCAATACGAAACTTCCCAAGCTAACATCAAATGACTGTCTCACATAAATCATGTAAGATGTTCAAGGTAATTTTCACATGATCATCTTTTGACTTAATATTTAGTTTCCAACAAATAGGTTGTCTCCAACTAAACTCGTCAAGAATATGATGAACATAGCTAAAGCAAAAAGTTTCCAACACATATTTAGAGAACTAGATAAGCGAGATAAACTCAGCTCGAAGTATCATATGTGTATAATGTAAACGTCTATATAGCTATACGACTTAGTCTCATTAGAAGATATAATATAATAGACTTCTGAGTGATAGATAAGTTTTAGTCTCTACATACCTTTTGTTGATGAAGTTCCTCCAAGCTCCTCAGTAGATCTTCTTTTTCAATTGGTGAACACCGTGAAGTCTAAAGCTCAACTACACATTCTATCCTAATCCTAGACATAACTATAAGTATACTAGAAATCAAGTATATAGTTTTGATCAACTAAACTTGAGATAGCAACGCTTGCGAGTTCGACCGAGCAGTGCTCTAACAATATCCCTCTTTTGTCAATTATACTGACAAAACTATCAATACATATGGATTGCAAAATAAATAAACTTTGCAGCTTCTCATCCATCATGCTTGATTTCCTTGGCTCTACAACATTCCTTGAATTATTCGCTACTCCAAGTACTCCAGTGATTCTGAACGTGTTCAACTCAGCATCATTGTTGTTGAAGATCCGTAGCCATAACAATAACAAAACATATGTCCCCAATCATTGTTATACAGTGTCATAGTATTATTATATCGAATCAAAGTCCAATTGTATCACAACTTTGAAATAATACTATGGTGATATGTATCACTCCCCCTTAGTCAATACTCCCATCTCACAATGAAAACCACCCCCCCTTACATAATGATCCGTAAACCATATATATGTAGTGTGAACTACCAAATAATTCTCCCCCTTTTTGTCAATATAAATTGGCAAAGGTACGAAAACTACGGGATCATAATGAAATTCTCAAAGATATAATTCATGACTAAAAGAGAACATATCAACTTTGTTTCGATGATTTCACATAGTCGAAACTTAGTGTATTTATCAAGGAGTTTATAAAGATACAAGATAACTCCTACAATATTCCACAGCCGCACTCCCCACAAAGATATGGCAATTAAGCACAAGTTCATTTAAGAACTCTCCCCCATTTGATGTCATTCCCAAGAGAACAACATGAGCGACCTTACTTTTACGAAAAAAGAATTATTTCTCTGGACGTTAACAAATCACATGGACTTGTATCCAGTAAACTCAAATAAATTAACCACAAGAGGACCTTAAATATTAATTTAATCGGAAACGCTCAACATAAGAAACTTACGGAGCCATACAATACTTTCACATAGAAGTAGATCATGGAAACATCAATACTGCGGAATTTTCAAAAGTTCATTCTATCTTTTATCAATATTTGCATAAAGACATAATAGACTACACTTTTGAGCTTTTATGAGATACAAGCACAGTTCACGAACGTAAAGGCATTCATCTCATAAGCAATTACAATATATAAAATCAAAAAGATTAAATACTGCAAAAAAATTTATCTCCCAAATAACTTAAAATTTAAATAAATCGATTTAAAAACATTGCAAGATGAAAATCGTTCAAATAACTATGTGTAATCACAATATTTGCTATTCCAAACCCTAGTTATCCTTCTTAAACATAAGAATAAATTCTCATAAGAAGTTTCCTAGACAAAAAAAAAATCAACTCCTAAAACCATACTGAAAGTCTTAGACATAATCAGCAACTAGAGATCGAACAAGGGCAAGATCATCAGTTGCTTTCTTCAGTTCAGTCTTCAGAAAATCAAGATTCTTTGTTGCAATTTTAAGTTGATCACGGACAGCTTCAAAATATCGGAGAAGATTTCCAACCAAATTAGATGACATCTGAACCGGTCTATTGTATTCATGATCGCATGCATAGTAACAGGTTATGATGAGAGGATTCTCATGAAACTCAATAACCTTTCCATCTTCGATTTTGTCTTCCTTTTTGCATCCATCCATCGTGTAGTTCATGATATCACAAGAAGATTTCTTGAGGTTACGGAACGTACATATATATATATATATATATGTTTTTCATAGGAATAAACCCTAGGGTCACATATCGATCTTTCCAAACATGCCAGTGTTTGGAACCATACGTCCGATCATGGAATTGATGCACAGACCGTTCGTGGACATGGAAAAAATTAAATACCAAGGAACCAATGGAACCTATCCCAGAAACATGTTTTGAACATTATCAAAAACAAGTTTTTAACTTTTGGCAGAATATCTAAGCTCAATAAATAAATTTAGAGCACAAGATTTTTGTTGATAAACATCAACTGTCTTAAAGGAAAGACAAGTTGAAGCTTCTCAATGCAAGCAACAAAGAATATTATTTCAAGAGTTACTGATCATTTATATTACCAAGTATAACAAATAAATGGAGCAAGGCTCAACAGTAAGATGTCATTATTTTATTTTTATTTTTATTTTTATTTACAAAAAAAACACAAATACAACAAAGACCACTTTGTCAAGAAGAATATATCTTCTTGAGAATCATGTGCATCCTCACACGGTCTCAAAGAGGAGGCACAACTGAAAGTAGTCAAGTTGTAATATGATGAGCTTTTTTCTCATCAAGGGTGTTGACATTCTCTCCTTTTGTTTCTTGACAAACATCAGAAAAGTCAATAGAGTTAGTTTCAAGAGAATCAATAAGAGGAGGACAAGAGATACCTGATGTTGCTTCCTTTTTTGCCTTCCTAATGCTTCTCTTTAGTCTATTGATACTGGTCTTGAGTTCCGAAACACGATTATTGATGTGAATGTATTCAGGAACGATTGAGCCTTTCGATCCAAAGCTTTCTTCAACCATAGACGAAGAGTTTGAAAGATTTTCCTTTTGCAGGGCCATCTTTCTTTTTACTGGAACACAAAGACAGTCATCTGTCCTTATAACTTTATCCCTTTGACAATTGTTATAATTGTGAAAAGGTTTTGTATTACCCTTACGAACAAAGGTTGGCTCATCACATCACTTTCTCTGTCTAAAGGTTGGACAATTAAGACCAGTAATATGAGATACAGGTTTCATCACTTCATTAGACATCCAAACAAGAATGTTATGAAGTTTCTCATTCCGCAAACGAAAACGACATCTTCTTTCAAGATGACTTTTGTTTCCACAGTAATGGCAACTGCATGGAATGTTATTTCCTGATCTCATGTGAGATGTTTTTGGAGGTTGATGAACCTTGTTTTTTGGTACTTCAACTGCTGGAGGTAGATCATCACTTTTGTCATTAGTGAAATTCTTCTGTTGGAAATTGCTATTAGCATAAACAAAACTAATCTTATTAATACTTGGAGCGTCTATTCCTTTATAACCCAAACCTCGTGTATTACGATGTTTTTTACATGCTCCCAGCATAGTGGATAATTTGGTTGAGCTAGAGCTAAACTTTTTCAAGTCTTCTTCCAACAATTTAACCTTATCGTGAGCAGCAATTAGGTCGGCGTCTAATTGTTTTTATCGAGAGAGAAAAACGTTTTTTCTGTCACTGAAACAACTTTGTTGAGAGTCACACCTTGCTTCAGATTCTGCAAGTTTTTCTTTCAACACAAAGAGATTTTGACGAAGATTTTCACATTCATAATTTTTTGAACGTACATCTTCTTTACGATATTTAAGAAGGGATTGTAAAAGATTATATCCAAAATCATAACCTTTAAAGAGTTTTCTCATTTTCTTGTTTTCTTGACAGAGAGGAGTCAGAAACTCAGTCAAACAAGACGTTGACTTCTTTTTCTTTAAGAGATGGTCAAAAATCTTGATGTATTGCGAGACTTCCTCATCAATATCATTTTCAACATCTGAATCACTTTCATCTGAAAGTTCAACTGTTCGTCCAGGCATGTTTCCCAGTTATACACAGTTTCAGGAAATGAAAAAGATGTGAGAGATTCCTCAAGTGAGTCCAAGCTTTGAACCAAGTAAGAATGTTTCTGAACTGGTGACGCGTCTTTTGAGATAGCACTTATATCCATAGAGTCAGATTGCTACAAACACAGACTTGTGAGGTCTTAGCGTGTTTGCCTGGTCTGATACCAATTGAAAAAGCGGGGGTATAACAACCACACCCAATAATTTGTTTGGCAATCTATATGGACTAAACTCCAATATAATTCCGAGAGCACCAACTTAAAAGTGAGACTAAATCAAGAAATATATCAAAGAGCTTTATCTTTATTTCACAATAAAATCAGCAAATCGAAAAGATAGAAATCCGTGAGCCTGATTGATATGAGAAATAACTTGGACAGTACCAAAGACCAATTCCCAAGTGTCAATCAAGTTATATCCAACAAACAAGGTCGGATTTATCAACTGATTAAACTACGTATGCACAACCTGTGATATTATAATTATTTAAATAAATATAATACGGAAAAGAAATAACACAGACACAAGAAATTTTGTTAACGAGGAAACCGCAAATGCATAAAAACCCCGGGACCTTGTCCAGCTTTGAACACCACACTGTATTAAGCCGCTAAAGACGCTAGCCTACTACAACTTAACTTCGGACTGGAATGTAGTTGAGCCCTAACCAAGTCTCATACCGATTAAGGTACAATCGCTTTCCTTATGCCTCTAGAACCACGCAGGATTCTGCACACTTGATTCCCTTAGCTGATCTCACCCACAACTAAGAGTTGCTATGACCCAAAGTTGAAGACTTATAAACAAATCTGCCTCCCACAGATATGTTTATTCTTTATTTTGTTTTTGTTCCGTCTTTTGATTAATCAAGATGAACAGGAACCAACTAATAATCCGGCCTTATACTCTTGAAGAGCATCCTAGAAATATTAGTAACCTAACAATAACCCAATTGATTAACATAAATATTTATTGCAGAATCACAAGAGTTTGAGACGAAGAACTGTTGTGATTAGTTTTTATATCTTACCTATCGGAGATAAATCTTAGAGAAGATAAAACTCAATACAATAGAACAAGTAAGATCAGAATATGCAACTACATAGAAAATAATTGGATCTTGCTTCACGAATCCCAAATGAAGTCTTCAAGTCGTTAACCTAATATGGTTCTGGAAAAACCTAGGTTAAAGGAGAATCAACTCTTGTTTGCAACTAGGACACAGGAAAGTGCCGGGATTAAGTTTTCCAGTTGCTAGAGTTCTCCCATATAAAGCCTTTCAAATCAGGGTTGCTTACAATCAAAGCTAAGATAGCTTAGTAACAAAGAATTCAATATTCACCATTAGATGAAATCCTGATTTAAGATTCAAGCTAAGTCTGCTTATAAATTAAGAAATCAATCTCCACCATTAAATGGTCTTAGCTTGTTACACACAGATGAAATATACTTATATTTAGATATGGGTTACCGTACCTAAACGTGTATATTGAGTTTGCTCAATAACAGTTAAGCGAAATTAGCCATATGAACACTTTTGACTTAACCAAATCCATCTAACACTTCTAGATCAAATATGATGATCAATCAATCATGAAAGATAATCAAATGAATCTAATTGTGTTTAAAATAGAGTTGTTCAATTGTTCACTATCTCATAGAAATATATATGAACAAATGAAGCAAAATCGGATTGATCCGTAATCGAACAAAGTACTTATACAAGAATCAATTCATGAACATTAAGCCACGGTTTGCAAAGTTAATTTGCATTCCTTAAATCATAAATGTTTTAGTTCATGAGTATGAGAATCATACATAACCGATTTTAGAACTTAACTACTGTGTTCGCAAACCATGTACGCGAACAGCAGCTCCGGACCTTGGCCTAGTCAAGTCGTTCGCAAACCCGGTTCTCGAACAAACGTCCCGGACCCAACTAAGGTAAACCCGTTCACATATTAGGTAAGCAAACAAGAGTTCCGGACCTTCTCAGGTAAATCCGTTCGCATACTAGGTACGCAAACAAGAGTTTCGGACCTGAATCATCAGAAAATAGTTCTCATACTAGGTACGCATATCGTGTTGTATCCAGACATGGGTAATTGTTCTAAACTCTCATTTCAATCACTGAAACATCCTTGGAAGACGACAAGGGTAATCTCACAAATAACGGTAGCTTCAAGTTATTTTCAAGTGATCGAATGATCAATACGAAACTTCCCAAGCTAACATCAAATGACTGTCTCACACAAATCATGTAAGATGTTCAAGGTAATTTTCACATGATCATCTTTTGACTTAATATTTAGTTTCCAACAAATAGGTTGTCTCCAACTAAACTCGTCAAGAATATGATGAACATAGCTAAAGCAAAAAGCTTCCAACACATATTTCGAGAAATAGATAAGCGAGATAAACTCAGCTCGAAATATCAAATGTGTATAATGTAAACGTCTATATAGCTATACGACTTAGTCTCATTAGAAGATAGAATATAATAGACTTCTGAGTGATAGATAAGTTTTAGTCTCCACATACCTTTTGTTGATGAAGTTCCTCCAAGCTCCTCAGTAGATCTTTTTCTTCAATTGTTGAACGCCGTGAAGTTTAAAGCTCAACTACATATTCTACCCTAATCCGAGACATATCTATAAGTAGACTAGAAATCAAGTATGTAGTTTTGATCAACTAAACTTGACAAACAAGCTTTAGATAGCAACGCTTGCGAGTTCGGCCGAGCAGTGCTCTAACATGAACAATAATATATTTGAGTTGAATGCGTATTCAATATTTCTTAGCAGAGGAATACCAGAGTCAAAATGATAGCGGTTGGCAAAATCGTTTCTACATATTTCCACAAAAATCAATTCTCAGTCATGATTGTCCTCTCCCTTCTTAGCTAATTTTATTATTCACTGGCCCTTTACAAGATGTTGTCCTCTAACTAACTTAGGTGTGGCTCTGATTTGTTGTTGGTGTTTAATTCAATTCAACTCTAGTCTACTCTGCTATTTGTTTGCTGAATTCATCTTTTGTCCATTTTTTCAATAATAGATTATTTCGAAGGTTGGATTCACATGTGTTATGCCTCAATTTTGGGTTACTTGCAATTTGACGTCTAGGGTTCACGTTTTTTATTGGTCTTCTGAAGATGATTTCTCTCTGCTGCGTGTCATTTGGAACTCAAAATCATCATGATATTTTTTCTTCTCCTCTTAGTTCTTTGCTGCAGCCGGATCCCACATCTAGCTAAATTCAAGGCAACACTTTTCGTCCTTCGGGATGATATCACCTTCTATTTTCAGAAACAATTTTTTTATATTTACTTGGAGAATCAGAAACATTAGGTGGCATATTCAGGGACTTACAACTACACATTGAACCTTTATCTCGCTGTAAATCACATCTCACCATCAGTATCTTCACACAATTACAACTCCTTGTTTCCTGCAAAACTGTTCTACCCTGATTCCCAACATCTATTTTAGTTGGAAATCATATTAACTTGCTATATTATTCTATGCTCAAATCCCCTGTAAATATTTTTCCCTCCCCGTGTTACTCCCCCTCCTCACATATCACTTAATCTCCTTGATTATAGTTTGTTAGTTCTCAGTTTGCCCAAGGTTTAGTTATGCTTTGCTTTCTAGTATCACCATGTATATCTTATAATATTCATCTCAATTCTCGTTTTATAAATCATGCAAGGAATGCTTATGTTTCCGTTAGGCAAGGGAAATATCAATTAGTGGGTGATTTTTTTAACTAGAATGGATAAAAATTCGTTATTTCTCAAAAGTGCATTGAGGTATATATGGAAATTATTTCGTAAACTCTCTGTTAGTAAACTTGGCAGATGTTTTTATCTCATAAAATCTGAATTTTAGCATGAAATGTATAAGGCTCTTAGGCAAGGAACTAGGATTATATGTAGTGAGAATTTTATGATTCAAATTTGCAACTTCTTAATCCTCCCTGGAAACTTCAATATCACCTGTGAGGATTTTGAAGTAACCCTTCATAATCTATACCCTGAGCAAACTCAGATAGTAAATGTGATTGCAAACACTTCCACTTTAGGGGAACTTATTGCTTTTGATGATTCTATATAAACCCATAATGGTTACATGATACATGTGTAGCTTCCTCTCCCCGAGAACTAGTTATCCTCAAGATGGATTGAGGATAGAATTGTAATTTTGGGAGGGATTACTGATTTAAGGTAGTATTCCTATAGAAGGAAAATAGATTCCTAAGAGGTTTGGGAAACCAAACCAAAGTAAGGAAGTATATCAAGATAAGGAAATACTTCCTAGACAAGTTAATATTCCTTGATAAGGAAATATACCTAGATAAGGAATTATTCCTAGATAAGGAAATAAATTCCTATAAGGTTTTGGAAACCGTTAAAGCTATTAATAGAGATGTTTAGATCATAGCTAAGACATCTAAAGTGTGGTTTGTGATACAGACACACCTAGATCTAGATTGTGTGGTCTTGTGAGACAAACACATCTAAGAAAGGAGGTTTGAGAGACAAATCACTAAGAGAAGTTTGTGAGACAATTAATTATTATAAAAGCAAGCTTAGCAAATAGTTTTAAGGTTATTTACCTGGAGAGATTGTGAGCGTAACAAAGAGAGAATTGTAATAGTTTTCTTGTTCATAATCTAGAGAAGATATATTTCTTCGAATCACGTTCTTGTTTGCGTTCTGTTTTATAGTTTAGTCTATTATTATTCTAAATTCTGCCTCTATAATAATAGTCACCAAGGTACGGAGATCATACGTATCATTATATATTCATGAGAATAAGGCTGAGAATAGACCTTTCCAAGCCTCTTAAGTTTGGCACCCATACTCCTAATGATAGCTATCGTGTCAACTGCATTGAGTTTGAATTTCAAAAAATGCCAAGACTATTCTGCAACTTCTGCCATAGACGCGCCACCTAGGTGAAGACTTCCTTGATTGTATCCTGCTCAATCATCAAGATCTCTAACACTCAGCTCCACCTCAACCTGCATAACAATCGCATGAGATTCAGCATATATATGAATGAAAACATCCATTATGACAACTACAATGAGAAGATGTATCGTAATGTGGAGGGGGAAGAACCTGAAAGTGACTGGATTGATTGGAGCTCGGATAGAATCCGATATTTTGTTTCCTCAGGAAAAGACTCATCAGTCGTCTCTTATTTAGATGGTTGATACTATACTGAAGGTTATCATCAACAAGGTTTCATCTCTTACGCATCCTCCTATTCAGAAAGAAAATCTCTGCAAATGATTATGTATGGTGCATTTTCCACTGAGGACCAAATGGAAATGCAAGTCTCTATGCAAGAAGCTAAAAATCCTTCATAACTGCATCCTCAAAAACCTAATAGATTTGTTATTTATAATATTGAAGCTGACTTTGAATTAGCATCTGATTCGAAAAATTCTAGCCCTACAAGCATATTGGGAAGACCATGTTACAAGCGGCAAAACCTAGAACAACAATATTTCCTTCTTGATGCAGGAATTGGATCATCATCTGGGACAAATATCTTTAGGGGAGTATCAAGTGAGGAAGTTCATCAATGGAAATCTCTGTCGGAACTAGTGATGTGATTTCAACTTTGTTGTAGTAAAAGGTTCGTAAGACTTGTGAAAGCAATTGAATTTAGACTTATTTAAACTAAAAGTAGAGAAAATTAAATCCAAATTTATTTATTTTTAAGATTGAAAATAACCAAGACACTAGATTCCACTATTACACATGAATGAATGATGATAAAAATTCCAAAACTCTAATTATTTTTAAAATCTCTTTTTCTTAATTCACAAATTATCAAGCATATTCTCAAACATTAATTGTATCCCTTAAGCATAGATTATCTAACCAAAGTATAACCTATCTAATTGAATCACAACTAATTAGGAAAAATTATGCAAACAATTAAAATTCTGCAAAGCAATGATTTGAGTGAATTATAAATTGCAAATTAGAGAAAAGTAAAATAATTACCAATTATTCATGCAATAATAGCTTCCTCCGTTCCTTGATTACGCGAGAATTAGCTCATCATTATCATGGAAACATGCTCAAAATTCATCTTTATTAATGCTCAAAAATGGTTCACAAATGATGAAATGGGAGAAAAAATGATAAAAACCGGGTTTTGTAACACTTATATTTGTTACAAAATCAATTGTTACAGAAAACGATAAAGGAATACCGTCACTAGCACTGTTGAAGAACGACGGTCTTTAAGGGTCTTATGTTCTTCGTACCTTCTTCACCAGCAGAAAACAGCAGCTTCCTGTAAAAAAAAAAAATCTCGGATTTTTGATGCTCTAAACGTCTCCCTATTCTCTCCCTGAACTCTCTGACCCCTATATGAGTCTCCTACAACCTTTATATAGTCACAGGACCAAGAATACATTCATAATAACTCAAAAATCTTCTCGATATCCAACCATTAACTCATGAATATTTTCTTTTCTGTTTTATGTTCTCACACATCTGTTCGCAGTATACACGCTCCAACACTTCCTTGTTTGACTCCTCCACACTTCTGCAGCAACCAAACTCTATCAAAACTCAATCAACACACGTTCAAGCACGATGTACTCCGAGATTGCATATTTTCTTCCCAACGAATATCCAGCCCAACTGAACGCATTAAAACACTCATACCACCATTGTTTGGGCATATCACGTTCATCCCAATCAAAATCAGTGATTGAATCTCACTGAAACTCCTCCAAAAATCCAACAGAAAATTCCGTAGAAAACTGGAATTTTTCCCGCCAAAATTCTTTTTCAAACGATGAAGAAGGGTGTCCCCCTAACCAGACCGGGGGTGCGAATAGCAGGTGCCCAACTGAGGTACCCCTTATCCAAACTGAGAGTCCGAATAACAAATGTCCCTTGGGTGCCTTTAGACAACTTTTCGAGCCGATTTTTTCCAGAAATGTTTATTCCCCAAAAATACCTACAAACACATAAAACACCATAATAAGTACAAAAATGGGTACTAACAATATATACAATAGAGATGAAAATAGACACATAAATGCGTCTATCAAATACCCCCAAACTTATTATTTGCTAGTCCCGAGGAAATTTAATCTACAAAATAAAATCCTAACTCACTGTCGCAGGCATCGTCGATTGCACTTAGCATGTGCAACAAGCCTTTGAACCCCTAGGTGGCCCTAGTGGCCGAGTTATAGTCTCGGGAGGGTTTACCAGAGGTGTACCCACAAAACCTTTACTCCAGACCCTAGCTATCTACGCAGAACCTTGAAATGGCACTAAAGAACCTCCTTGGTTGGCATACTTATTGATTACGGGAGGAAGTACCCTGATGCGAAATTCCAATTGTTGTACACAAGTTTGCACTCAAGCATACTAAAATTCGTATATAAGTGACAGAGCTCTACTCAGATAGTTTCACTATGGACATCAATATCCGGAGTCAACAAATCACATGGAAAGATTAAGAGATGGATATAGAAAAACATAGATGGTTTTGATGTTGACTAGGTGAACGGTGTTTTCTCATATCTGTCTGAAGGCCTCTGCCAAGATGAACCTATCCTAATGGATTGAGATACCGGTCTGACTAATATCAACACAACTGGCATATACAAGGGGACCAGTAGTCAATAATCCTAATTCTAGATCAACTCGTCTGGCATATACAAGGGAACCAGCGGTCGATTTATTGAACACACATTTATTATTTATTTATTTAGAACTAACAACATGATTAGATCTTATGGATCCAAGCGCATGCTTTCTTGTCAGAAGATTACATGGTAATTCCCGTGGATCCTGCATTCCACACTTGTTTAGGCGACGGAGACAGGGAGAACACACACATATTGCTATCCAAGTGTTAAAATTTATTCCGATTGGTCTATTGGTCTGGTCTTTTTTTTTTTTTAGTATCTCAATCACTCTATTACACCCTAGCAGTGGTAACAACTTGAATCGTGAGCCCCACCTAATCACTTAGAGAAACATATTTTAAAAAGAAAATAAAATAAAAACAGAAGTGAAAAGGTCTCAACGAGATATGGCGAAACTATCATGTTATTTCTAACACCTGAGCTCTGTGCTTTTACGAATAGACTCTTATAGATGTTTCCATCTACTCAGATTGGTTCCTCAACTCCTAAAACCAAAATTCTTCCATCCACTTAGATTGGTTAGTGCCATCCTTAATAGGCATAAATTTCTAGGCTCTGGAGTTTGTTTATTGCAACTAAAAAGTTTTTCCCATACCCCCAAACTTAAATCTAACATTGTCCTCAATGTTTCTAATGAAAAAGCAGTAACAAAAATAACACAAGGAGAAGTTGGAAAGATAGTACCTGGGTGAAGAGAGAAATCAAAAACTAATATACAACATACAATGACCTCGATGGTCAATCAAGGGTAAGCAGGGTCCTCCAGAGGGACCTCTTCAACATCACCTGTAGGATTTTTTTAATCGGTCAAATATATTAAAAAAGAAAAAGGAAGAAAAAACTGTACAAGGGAGGGAGCTAACATGAAGGAAGCCGCAAGGCCACCCCCAAGAAGCACCTAATTAAACCGAATATAAACAACTCCAGGCCACTCTACAGACAGAATGAAGCCTGGCCTTCCCTCAAAAAACTCATAAGTGTCCTCAGCTAGCAAGCAAGCCTGCTTGGCCAAAGCGTCAGCTGAAAAATTAACCTCTCTGAATGAGTGAACATAACGAATGCTGTCATAAAAACTCCTTGCCATCCGCCACTTCTGCTGCAGCTGCCACGGCAACTCTCCTTTTTGAAGAGCTTGCAGACAACTTATCGAATCAGACCGAATACAAATATTGTTAATGCCCCAACGCCAAGCAAGCATCATTCCATAAATAACCGCACACACCTCCGCATAAAAATTTGTCTGCCAGCCAAGGCCAACACACAACGCTCCTAGCACCTTTGAATTTGCATCACGCACCATAACTCCAGCACCAGCCTGGCCAGGATTCCCAAGAGACGCTCCGTCACAACAAATCATAATCTCATTCGGCAAAGGAGGAGACCAACTAACCTCAATTGGGCAAGAAACTTTGCAAGAACGATGTTGCACTTTGAAGTAATTTAAAATACGCAAGTCATCCACCGTGTTATACATATGGCCCTTCATTCTGATTGAGTTATCACGAATTACCTGATAGACTCGCCCTTTAAAACCAAGCCAGTTAACCTCCGCGTCCTAAAAATAAATTTTGTTGCGCAACTTCCAAAGCTCAGTGGCAATAGCAAGATTTGCCACAAGCCACAAATCCTTCACCATTCTGCTACGCCACTTTGCAGCCTTGTAAGAGGCAAGCAACTCCTCAGAAGGCTTCAAACCAAAGATCCTAGATGCCCAAGCCCAAATCCTCCTGGCAAATCTGCAATGCCAAGTGATATGGCTCAAAGACTCGCAACTCCTTCTACACAGACGACACATCGTTGGCATGCTCCTACCAGTCTTCCTAATAATATTATCCTCACTTGCACAGCAGTGTTCAACCCAAATCTTCCAATATTGAACACTCAAAGTAGGATGAACAACTTTCCTGGAGAAAAAAGCAGCCGTTGGTTGAATAACAGCCTCAGATTTAATAGCCGCCTTGGCAGACTTGACCGAAAATACTCCCTTACTATCCAAATCCCAGATTTTGTAGTCAGCACTGCCCGCAATGACTGGCAAATTATCAACATCAATGTTGCACCGAAGCATCAAATTTCTAGTACTATGAGGAATGCACCAAACACCATCAACAATAATATCGCTAACCCTCGAGGAGTAATCATTCGGACCCTTGGAACTAATACCAAGTCTCTTCGCAATTGAAAAATCCCCACACCAATTGTCAAAGAAAAGAGAGGTAGAGGCACCATCACCTATGATAGCTCTAGTATGCTTCTGCACGAAATCGTAGACAAGTCTCACTCCAGGAAACACCGACGAACCAAGCTTGTAGTCAATCAGATTGCCATTTGCTTTGAAATACTTCGCTCTCAAGAATCTGGCCCATATCTTGTCAGAGTCTCTGATTGAAACCCACAACTTCATCAGCATAGCTTTGTTAACCTCCAACAGCTTTGGAATACCAAGGCCTCCTTCTCGCCTCGAACAGCAAAGGCTATCATAAAGAACTGTAAAGTGCTTACGCTTTTCCGCATCACCAGACCAAAGAAAATTGCGAATGGCCCTTTCCACCTTCTTAATAACTGAGCATGGCCATTTATACACTGCCATTGAATGAATAACATAGCTAGAAATCACAGATTTGATAAGCACCAACCTTGCTTGAAAAGAAAGAAGTTTCCCCTTCCAACCAGCAAGCTTATCCATTATTTTCTCAACAACTTGCCGAATATGAATATGCCGCACAATGCCAGGCTTCAATTGAATGCCAAGGTACTTATCAGGGAAAAAAGCCCTCTCCATCCCCAGAAAGTTTGAGATAGCTCTAGCCCTAGAGGGCGAACCACCACCAAAGTAAAATTTACTCTTAGCACGATTAACGCACTGGCCAGAGGCCTTCTGGTACATACCAAGCAGATTCACCAGATTTTGAAGGCTTTGAAGATTACCCTTGCAGAACACCAAAATATCATCCGCAAAAAGGAGGTGAGTTGGTGCGACACCCTTCTTGACTACCATGGGATGCATGCTACGCCTTGCAAACAACTTCGAGAGATTACGGCTTAAGACATCTTCAATAAGAACAAAAATCAACGGAGATAGCGGATCCCCTTGACGCAACCCTCTAGAAATGCTAAAAAAAAACCTCTGGATTGCCATTAATCATGACAGAAATCCTTGCTGAATTGAGAATGCCAAGGATCCAAGTGCACCAAGTCTCAGAAAAACTATATTGACGGAACACCTCAGCTATGAACTTCCAACTTACTGTGTCAAAGGCTTGAGCAATATCCAGCTTCAGGCCAACATTACCATACTTCCTATTCGTATTAATCTCATTGATCAACTCGGAGGCCAAAGCTACATTCTCATGAATATTCCTACCCTTCATAAACGCCACCTGCTCCTCAGAAATCAACTTGTTTAGCACCGTTCCAAGACGAGTAGCCATGATCTTAGTTATGATTTTGAAGAAAAAATTACTCAGACCAATTGGCCTGAAGTCCTTTATAGCATCAGACTTGCCATTCTTAGGAATGAGCACAATGAAACTTGAATTAATGCCATTAGGAATCCTACGCATCTTCCAACAATTGACAATGGCACTAAAAAGATCTCCCGCAACAATATCCCAGCAACTTCTGTAAAAGTGGCCAAAAAAACCATCAGGACCAGGCACAGAGTCCTCCCCCAAGTCAAAAACAGCTACCTTGATCTCCTCCAAAGTAGGCACAGCATCCATAAAAGCACTCTCAGAGGCCGAGATGCTTTCATGTTCAATATCAAAAAGCTTTGGATCAATATCAACCTCGCCACCATTGAACTTGTCCTTGTAATGGTTGACAACAAAGTCTTTAATTTCATCCTGCAAAAACAAAGTAGTGTTAGTAGAAACCTTTAGCTCCGAGATTGTGTTTTGGCTCCTCCTCATGCGAATGCTATTATGAAAAAAACGAGTATTCTGGTCACCATCCTCCAACCAAGTAACACGAGACTTCATCCGAAGCATAGTGGCAAAATCCTTCCGCACATCATCAACAGCCTTCCTGGCCTCCGCCACTCTAGCAAACTGAACTTCATCCGCTGGATCGAAGTCAAGAAGATCATTCTCAGAATCAATCCTTAGTTCAGCCTGCTTCAACCTAAACTGAACCTCACCATACACAGTTCTATTCCAAACTTTCAAAACATCCTTCAACCTTTTTAGCTTACTAGCGAAAACAAAAGGTGGAGTACCAACCAGATCCAACTTCCAATTCTCTTCCACCAACTTCATAAAACCAGGGTGAGCCATCCACATCTTATGAATTCTAAAAGGAGCTCTAGGCGGTCTAGAGTTTTCAAAAGCAAAACCAAAGAGAGGAGAATGATCCGAGCAAAGTCTAGCCAAAGCTTTGCACCTCCAATTCTCATATTTGAACATCCACGCATCATTCACCAAGGCTCTATCATGTTTAGAAACAATTCTCCCCAAACCACTACGACAATTAGACCAGGTATACTTTTTACCAATGGCATCAGCCTCCACAAGACCATTATCAGAAATCCAATTCCTGAACTCCGTCATATAAATCTCTTTAGTTGGCTTGCCTCCTTTTTTCTCCTCAAGACGCAAGACACAGTTGAAGTCACCCAAAACTAACCAAGGAATGGAAATAAAACCTAACCCCAACTAATTCCAAAGGACCCTCCTAGCAACTGAATCAAAAGACGCATGAACAGCAGTAATCAAATTACCCTCCACATCCAAAGTGATAGCTTGTCTAGAAGAAGAACAAACCGAAGGTTTTGTAAGAGAGGATCTCCACAGAACCCAAATATTACCCCTGTCACCACTTCCCTCATTCGTAATCACATCTTCACAAAAATCATCCAAACGTAAAGACCTAACAAAACGAGCAGTGCAACGAACCATAGGCTCAGCAATACAAATAATGTCAGGCTTGTGCAAGTGATAAAGCTCCTTCAACTTGGCCCTTGCACCATCCTTAGCCAAGCCTTGAGCATTCCAATAGAAAACACGCATTAAACACCCCTCTCTTCAGAAGGGCTTGCCGAACCCTTTGGATTATTTCTACGAGATAAACTACGACCTCTCCTACCCACTTGTTCAGGTTCCTCTGCTGGTTTTGAAGACTGGTTTACTTTCTTATTAGTAGCTATCTTGACACCCTTCTTAGCAACATCTAACTTCTTCTTCTGGCCATTCTCCTTCCTTAATCGCTCCTCCTCATCCATAGCAGCATTCCAATCCAACTTTTCAGTTTCCTTCTCAACCGAATCACTAGTACTTTCAGACACACTACCTGGCTGAACCTCAATGATAGTATCAACTCCGTCGTCATCCACTTCCGTACCAAGCTCAAACATATTCGAAGTCTCAAGAGGCTCCAAAGGTTTGGCTGGCGAAACACTTCTAGCAGTTCTAGCTGGAGAACTAAAACCATCCTCTCCATCTTGCTCTATAAGAGGAGGAACATCCGTGACAACATTCTCAACAGGAGGAGAAGT
Organism: Papaver atlanticum; assembly: GCA_023531105.1. NCBI lineage: Eukaryota > Viridiplantae > Streptophyta > Magnoliopsida > Ranunculales > Papaveraceae > Papaver > Papaver atlanticum. Next base: position 3,237,399 of record JAJJMB010012638.1, on the reverse strand, counting down.
TGTCTGTTCAGAAACAACTCTATTATTCCTCTCCATTATCAGTATCCTAGCATTCTGCAGCTTCGCAAGGGCCATCTCCTGTTCAATTTTAGCTAAATCTGCTTCCTTAGCCAACTCATCCGCCCTCTTCTTTTGCTCATCATAAGAAATAAAGAGCTGTTCCTCCTCTTTATCAAGATCAGTCAACTTAGACGTAACAACCTCTTCCTCATCCTCAGTCAGATTCAGCACATCGTCCTGACCATCCAGCTCCTGCCCATGCTCGTTCATAGCAACACCCTCCAAATCAACTCCCGTTTGATCAATATTCTTAGCTGAAGAAGTAGCATCTAAACTATGAAAGTGAGTATGCACTCCAGTGAATGTAACTCCAGCTATCGGTCGTTCCTGCTGAGCTTCGGTAATCTTCTCCCCATCCGGACCTGGTTCCTTCTCCCTTTGGAACGTCTTCTTCTTCCAAAAGTTCTTCAGCTCATCCATCTTCGTTTTCAACAAAACACGCTTGTCATGATCCTTTTCATCCTCATAACTTCGCCTCAACTCAGCAAACTTCCTTGTTCTGCACTTCTCATCAACATGGCCAATTGACTTAGAATAATCACAAAAATCTGGCTTGTTATATATATCATAATCAAGGTAGAACCCTTCAGGAAGGTCCTCATCATCAACAACAAGACTAGCAAGAGGATTTGAGAAATCAATATCAATTAGTACGGCAGCAAAGTAACCAAACTCATGCTTCAAAGTTCTCGGATCAACAGCAACTGGCTTACCCAGGCCACGAGCTATGCGAAACAAGATTTCTTCATCCCAATACTCCAAGTGAAGATGTGGAAATCGCACCCAGACAGCAGCCCTAGTGACCTTCTCCGAATCTGGATCGAACATAGGTGTCCATGGCAACACCTTCAATTGTTGATTCTTCACTTTCCACGGAACTTCATAGCTAACCCTCTTCCGATCAGCTTCATTGTGAAGTTTGATTATGAAATAACCCCTAATCCAAGGAATAAACTGAGCGTTCTCAGCTAGATTCCATTGAGAAACCAAAAGCTTCTTAACCTCCTCGAACTTCAATCCTAGGGTTTTAAAATCCAGACGGCCAACTAGGCTGAACTTCCAACCTTCCTTTGATCTAGTGATGACATCCTTCGGAATTTTGATAACAACTTCACCAGTTGATGAACGAGTTGGAGGGTGAGACAATGAATCAGCATCAATACTAGACATAACGTGAGATCTCTTCCTAACTATATTAGCATACGAATTGTTTCCTATTCCTGGTCGATTACCCGTTTCAGTTCCATGAAAACTAGGGTTTCCTGATCGGTTTCCTGTTTCTGGCCCATGAACACGACGCTGTCGTGATTTTGATCTTGAACGATTACCAAAACGACTAAAACTAGCATACAAACGTGATCTGTCATGAATATCAGGGGGTTTTGATTGAGTTTGTGCCATGATTTGGCACAAACGAGAGAAGAGATTGATCGTGAGCAAGAGACGTTCAAGAGAGAAAAAACCGGAGCAAAACCCTAGTTTTTCCGTCCAAATTTTTTTTTTTTTCCAACATCACCTGTAGGAAAGGGCTCTAAAAAGGGTTTCAATCTATGACCGTTAACCTTCGAAGAACTACTACCATCCGGTGTCTCGATCTCAACATCTCCATGAGGAAAAACAGTACGGACCACAAAAGGACCGGTCCACCGAGAGCGCAACTTCCCGGGAAATAGATGCAAACTAGTGTCATACAGAAGAACTTTTTAACCTGGAGAAAATGACTTTCGTAAAATATTCTTATCATGCACAAGTTTCATTTTGTTCTTATACTCCTAAGCACTATCGTATGCATCTCTACGAATCTCGTCCAACTCATTGAGCTGGAGTTTTCTGTGAGCTCCTGCCTTGTCAAGTGAAAAGTTTAGCTGCTTAATAGCCCAATATGCTTTATGCTCTAACTCAACAGGAAGGTGACATGCCTTGCCAAATACTAAACGATAAGGTGACATTCCAATGGGTGTCTTAAACGCAGTACGGTAAGCCCAGAAGGCATCAGTAAGCCTTAATGACCAGTCTTTCCTATTGGGATTAACTGTTTTCTCTAAAATACGCTTAATTTCCCTATTGGAGACCTCTACCTGACCACTAGTCTGTGGGTGATATGGGGTAGCTACTTTGTGGGTAATACCATACTGTTTCATTAAAAGATCAAATGGTCTATTACAAAAGTGTGAACCTCCATCACTAATTATAGCTCGCGGCGTACAAAAACGTGTAAGTATATTCTCTTTCAAAAAATGGACTACGACCCTATGGTCATTGGTTTTACACGCAACCGCCTCAATCCACTTAGAGACATAGTCTACAGCGACAAGGATGTATAGGTTACCAAAAGAATTAGGAAACGGACCCATAAAGTCAATACCCCACACATCAAAGACCTCAACAACTAAAATAGGGTTCAAGGGCATCATGTTCCTACGGGAAATGGTTCCTAATTTCTGGCAACGTTCACAAGTAACACAGTAACTGTGGGAATCTTTAAACAACGAAGGCCAATAAAATCCACACTCCAATATCTTAGCAGCAGTCTTCTTAGCACTAAAGTGACCCCCACAAGCATGATCATGACAAAAGGAAATAATACTTGACTGATCAATCTCATGTATACATCTCCTAATAATCTGGTCTGGACAATACTTAAACAAATAAGGATCATCCCAAAAGAAGTGTTTAACCTCAGCTAAAAATCTAGAACGATCTTGTTTACCCCAATTTTGGGGCATTTGACCAGTAACAAGATAGTTCACTATATTCGCATACCAAGGTAATTGGGTAACAAAGAAAAGTTGTTCATCAGGAAAACTATCTCTAACAGGCGGGGAATCATCAGGGGTATCCACAACAAGCCTAGACAAGTGGTCTGCTACTAGATTTTCTGCACCTTTTTTGTCTCTAATGTCTAAGGAAAATTCCTGCAACAATAGGATCCATCTAATCAATCTAGGTTTTGTATCCTTCTTGGAAAGAAGATACTTCAAAGCAGCATGATCAGTGAAGATTATAACCTTAGAGCCTAAGAGATAGGATCTAAACTTGTCTAAGGCGAACACAATGGCTAACAGTTCCTTCTCCGTAGTAGTATAGTTCAATTGGGCATCATTTAGAGTTTTGCTAGCATAGTAAATGACATGGAGTAATTTGTTTTCTCGCTGACCTAGCACAACACCAATAGCAAAATATGAAGCATCACACATGATCTCAAAGGGTAGGTTCCAGTTGGGTGCCTGGACTATGGGGGCGGTAGTGAGTAAAGTCTTAAGCTTCTCAAAAGCCTCTAAATAAGCATCATCAAAGACAAACTTAACATCTTTTGCAAGCAAATTGCAAAGAGGTCTAGAAATTAAGCTAAAATCCTTAATGAATCGACGATAAAAACCTGCATGCCCTAAGAATGACCTAATATCTCTTACGGTTTTTGGGACCTGTAAAGTCTTAATAAGGTCAACTTTGGCTTTATCTACCTCTATACCCTTAGATGATACGATATGCCCTAAAACAATTCCTGAACGAACCATGAAATTACATTTCTCCCAATTAAGCACTAAATTCTTCTCCTTACACCTAGTCAAAACTAATGACAAATGATGCAAGCACTCATCAAAAGATGAACCAAATACTGAAAAATCATCCATAAAGACCTCTAAGAACTGTTCTACCATGTCAGAAAATATGCTCATCATACAACGCTGAAAAGTTGCAGGGGCATTACAAAGCCCGAAAGGCATGCATCTATACGCAAAGGTACCAAAGGGACAGGTAAAAGTAGTTTTTTCTTGGTCTTCAGGGGCAATAACGATCTGATTATATCCGGAGTAGCCATCTAAGAAGCAGTAGTGACTATGTCCAGCTAATCTCTCTAGCATTTGGTCGATAAAAGGAAGGGGAAAGTGGTCCTTCCTAGTGACCTTGTTCAATTTCCTATAGTCAATACAAACACGCCAACCCGTGGTCACTCGGGTTGGGATTAACTCATTGTTCTCATTCTGGACTACAGTAATATCGGATTTCTTGGGGACAACCTGAACAAGGCTGACCCACTTGCTGTCTGAAATAGGGTAGATAATGCATGCATCTAACAACTTTAGAACCTCGGTTCGAACTACCTCTTTCATATTAGGGTTTAGTCGACGTTGCATCTCCCTAGAAGGTTTGGTATCTTCCTCTAAATAAATCTGATGCATACAAACAGTAGGACTTATACCCTTAATGTCTGCTATGGTCCATCCTAAAGCTTCCTTGTTGTTTTGAAGGACGGTTACTAACCTACTTTCCTGATCACTATCCAAGTTGGATGCTACAATCACAGGTAAAGTTTCAGCTGGGACTAAAAACACATACTTCAAGGTATCTGGTAATGGTTTAAGGTCCAACTTATGAGGCTCTCCTAACGAAGGAACTAGAGTAGACTCAGAAACTGGTAGTGGTTCGAACTTAGATTCCCAAATATTGCTAGTGTCCAACAAAGGGGTTGAATCTAAAAAAGCATTCACCTCATTAATCACATTATCATCATCAAAATCAATCCCAAAGTGGGCTAGGAATTTCTCTAGTGGATCTTCTAACAAAGTGTTTGGTAATGACTCCTCGACTAATGTTCCTATCATGTTGACCTCTTCTATGCTCGAGTCATCTAGTTCAGAGGGTAGCTTACTAATATGAAAAATGTTCAGCTCAATGGTCATGTTACCAAAAGACAAATTCATAATACCGTTTCGACAGTTGATGATCGCATTGGATGTAGCTAAAAACGGGCAACCTAGAATTACCGGTATCTGGTTCTCTGGGTCAGGGACAGGTTGGGTATCTAGGATAACAAAATCCACTGGATAAATAAACTTGTCGACCTCAATAAGAACATCCTCGATCACACCACGAGGAATTTTTACGGACCTATCAGCTAACTGAAGTGTTATCTGGGTAGGTTTCATCTCACCAAGTCCTAGCTTAAGGTACACATGGTATGGGAGTAAGTTCACACTGGCTTCTAAGTCAAGTAGCGCTTTCTCAACACGGTATTTCCCTATTGTACAGGCAATGGTAGGGGGGCCTGGGTCTTTATACTTAGGAGTAGTAGTATTCTGAATAATAGAACTCACATGACTAGCTAGGAAGGCTTTCTTATGGACACCGATCTTACGCTTTCGCGTACACAAGTCCTTAAGGAACTTGGCATAAGGAGGAATCTGCCTAATTGCATCTAATAATGGAAGGTTGATAGTTACCTGCTTAAAAACCTCCAAAATGTCATAAAAAGTGGACTCCTTTTTAGTTGGTACCAGCAATTGTGGGAATGGGGCTCTGGGAACAAAGTTTGGCTTATCAGGGGCCTTATTAGTCTCCTTAGAGGTTCCATCAATCTCTCCAGCTTCTGATTAAGAAGGGTGAACTACAGCATGTTCACTATCAGGCATGGCAACCTTATTATCTATTTCTCTACCACTCCTAAGGGTTTTGATTGCATTCACATGATCAGATGATCTTCCTCCTATTTCATGAACTCCTCTAGGATTAGGTTGAGTTTGACTAGGAAAACTCCCATTATCTCTCTCACTTAGAATCTTAGCCATTTGACTAACTTGAAGTTCTAACTTAGCAAGAGACTTGGCATTATGTTGAAAATTCTGCTTGGTTTCCTCTTGAAAACTAGCCTGGTTCTTTAGTAATACTTCTTGGGTCTTTACGAACATGTCTTGGCTCCTTTTTAATAAACTAAGAGATTCCTCTAAGCTAATTATTCTATTCTCAGAAGGGTTCTGGAACTGGGCTTGACCTGAAGGGTTCTTATTATAACCAAAACCTGGGGGAGGCTGAGAATTACTAGACTGGCCTTGACTCTGTCCTTTATACCAAGAGAAATTAGGATGGTTTCTCCAACCAAGGTTGTAGGTCTCTGAGTAGGGGTCAAACTTCTGACGGTTTTCAAATCTAGCATTGTTATAGACAGCATGGGCTTGCTCTTCACTATCCTGACCTTCCCAAAACGAGTTACTGGGTTCTATTCCACAACTAGAGACTTGAGAGGTTCTAATCCTATTATCAGGTTCAGCAAAAGACCTATGTTTAGATTGATTCAATTCCAAAGCTTCTAACCTTCTAGACAAAGCAGTAAACTTAGCATCAGACCCAAAGCCTGTATCAACCACATTGGTGCTACTTCTATTGATCAAGAGTCTTTTAAGGGGTTCAACACAAGACTCCCACTGTTGGGATTTTTCAGCGACATCTTCTAAGAAGGAAAACACGTCATTTGCATTTTTACTAGTGAACTCACCAGCGCACAAAGACTCGACCGTGGATTTGGTCGAATAGTCTAAACCATCATAAAGAATCCCTACTAGTTTCATTTTGTCAAACCCATGGTGAGGACATTGGGATAAGAGATCATTGAATCTCTCTAAAAAACTATAAGGAGATTCTCCCTCTTGTTGAACACTAGTACTAATTTTCTTCCTAACAGCTGCAGTTTTATGCTTAGGGTAGAATTTAAAATAGAAGGCATCAATAAGTTCCTGCCATGTTTTTATGGATTCAGATGGTAGGTTGTTCAGCCAGGTCTTGGATTTATCTCTCAAGAAAAAGGGGAACATCCTAAGTTTCAAGACTTCTTCACTAAGGTCTTTAATATTAATTGTTCCACAAATTTCTTCAAAGTCCCTAATGTGAAAGTAAGGGTTTTCATCATCTTTTCCTAAGAATATAGGGATCATCTGAAGAATACCAAGTTTCAACTCATAACTAGCCGTAGAGGCTAGCAACTTAATGCACGATGGTCCGTTGGTCCTAGTTGGGTACATGTACTCCTTCAAAGTTGTCATTGTTGGCACAGTAAAAATCCTAGGGGTGAATTCCTCACTAAGACTTAAATTCTCAAAATTGAAGTTTCCAAAAACAGGGCTCTCCAAAGAAGAGTCTTCGAGCTCCCCGTCTACAAAAGAAAAACCTCTAGGCTCGTCACTAATCAAACGGCCAAAGATGTCTCTTTTCCAAGCACGCTCACTAATGGACTTGAGCGATTTTGGCATACACTAAGAAAAATAAAATAAAAATAAAAATCCTAAAGAAGGGAGGTTCTAAGCAAACACACAGCAGGCTGACTCCACAAAAACAAACCTAAAAATTTCTAGCAAACAACAAGCATGATGGCTCCACTTAGATTGTTTCTAGACCAGCTTCTAATCCTTCGAAAAGGAATTCGTTACAATCTAAGCAAACCTCTCTAGATCGATCCGAATAAAGTGAGTCGAAGAGAAGTAGGGGAAGCTCAGAGGAGCTTTGATACCCCGACCTCTTTTGCAACGCTTCCCTGGGTTACAAGGCGGCTCTAATCGACTTAAAGTAATCTTCCTGAACTTCAAAGTATGCTTAAAAGAGCAACCAATATTTTTCGAACGACTTTCCTATTAAGCGCGTTACCCTATAGGTCTCGTTCTAGTCAATATTTTAGGCTTGGGTTCGCGTAGGTTATGTTTTCCTAAGGCGTGCAAGAAGAGAACGGTGATGAAATCCGAACCCTTATCTTGTATGGCCAGTCCTTGCCCTTTACTAGGAAATTAAAGTCCGTATTCAGTCCTCAACATATATTCACCTTAAGGCAGACAGTAAACCCGCTGACAGGGGATTCGCGGGTGTTTCGAAAAACTTACCTCTCGTACCAGACGGGCGAAGAACCGCTGAAGTCGACTCGGGCCACGACTCCTATGTCATGTACGAACCCGAGGGGCCGAGACGATATCGTAATCGTCGTCCTTCCCTGCAAACAGTTTATATTTAAAACTACCCTTCCGTAGGGTAAAAAAAATAAAAAAAATCCCAAAGTTCACAGTCCAAAGTCCAAAAATAAAGTGCAAAAGAAAAAAAAAATTACAAAAATAAAAGATATCCAAATACAATTTCTAAAAATAAAATCTAAAGAAAATCTAAGAAATAAAAACTAAAATAAAAATAAAATCTAAAAACCTAATAAAATAAAATCTTTGTCTTTCTTTTCCTTTTCTTTTAGCTTTTATCTTTGGCTCCTAATCTCTTAGTCACCAAAGGTCCAAAGTCTTTGGCTTAAATTCTTTTCGGTCCAAACTCCAAACCTGCAGCACAAAGAAATATACCCAAAGAAACGTAAAATAGAACAAAGAGAAAATAAAGAAAATCTAAAAAATAATAAATCTAAAAACTCTAACTTAAAAACAAGTCCGCGTCGGCGGCGCCAAAAATTGATCGAATTTTGATAGTGGTAAGAATGAGGTTCGTAAGACTTGTGAAAGCAATTGAATTTAGACTTATTTAAACTAAAAGTAGAGAAAATTTAAATCCAAAATTATTATTTTTAAGATTGAAAATAACCAAGACACTAGATTCCACTATTACACATGAATGAATGTTGATAAAAATTCCAAAACTCTAATTATTTTTAAAATCTCTTTTTCTTAATTCACAAATTATCAAGCATATTCTCAAACATTAATTGTATCCCTTAAGCATAGATTATCTAACCAAAGTATAACCTATCTAATTGAATCAAAACTAATTAGGAAAAATTATACAAACAATTAAAATTTTGCAAAGCAGTGATTTGAGTGAATTATAAATTGCAAATTAGAGAAAAGTAAAATAATTACCAATTATTCATGCAATAATAGCTTCCTCCGTGCCTTGATTACGCGAGAATTAGCTCATCATTATCATGGAAACATGCTCAAAATTCATCTTTATTAATGCTCAAAAATGGTTCACAAATAATGAAATGGGAGAAAAAATGATAAAAACCGGGTTTTGTAACACTTATATTTGCTACAAAATCAATTGTTACAGAAAACGATAAAGGAATACCGTCACTAGCACTGTTGAAGAACGACGGTCTTTAAGGGTCTTATGTTCTTCGTACCTTCTTCACCAGCAGAAAACAGCAGCTTCATGTAAAAAAAAAAATCTCGGATTTTTGATGCTCTAAACGTCTCCCTATTCTCTCCCTGAACTCTCTGACCCCTCTATGAGTCTCCTACAGCCTTTATATAGTCACAGGACCAAGAATACATTCGTAATAACTCAAAAATCTTCTCGATATCCAACCATTAACTCATGAATATTTTCTTTTTTGTTTTATGTTCTCACGCATCTGTTCGCAGTATACACGCTCCAACACTTCCTTGTTTGACTCCTCCACACTTCTGCAGCAACCAAACTCTATCAAAACTCAATCAACACACGTTCAAGCACGATGTACTCCGAGATTGCATATTTTCTTCCCAACGAATATCCAGCCCAACTGAACGCATTAAAACACTCATACCACCATTGTTTGGCCATATCACGTTCATCCCAATCAAAATCAGTGATTGAATCTCACTGAAACTCCTCCAAAAATCCAACAGAAAATTCCGCAGAAAACTGGAATTTTTCCCGCCAAAATTCTTTTTCAAACGATGAAGAAGGGTGTCCCCCTAACCAGACCGGGGGTGCGAATAGCAGGTGCCCAACTGAGGTGCCCCTTATCCAAACTAAGAGTCCGAATAACAAATGTCCCTTGGGTGCCTTTAGACAACTTTTCGAGCCGATTTTTTCCAGAAATGTTTATTCCCCAAAAATACTTACAAACACATAAAACACCATAATAAGTACAAAAATGGGTACTAACAATATATACAATAGAGATGAAAATAGACACATAAATGCGTCTATCAACTAACCAAAAGGCATAAACCTACATCTATTAAACAATCTGTCTCTGACTCTTTGAGCGGCAACTTCTGCAACTATGGAAATGAAGACACGTCTATTTAATTGAAATCCATCATTCAAATCTTAACCAACAACAATTACTTGTGTTAGAGCATTGCTCGGTCGAACTCACAAGTGTTGTTATGTCAAGCTTGTTGTCAAATTTAGTTGATCAAAACTATATCTTGATTTTTAGTGTACATTTAGTCAAGTCTCGGATTAGGATAGAAATGTGTAGTTGAGTACCATACATCATTACATTCTACCGTTTGAAGGAGAAAATCAACCGAAGCTTTTGGAGAACTTCATCAACAAAAGGTAAGTGAAGACTGAACCACCTATTACTCAAGTTTTCACCTTTCTATCTATGAGACTATGTCACATGACTAAAGTGGACTTTACATGCACAACAAAATTTTGAGTCAAGTTTATCTTGTTTATTCTCGAAATATGTTGACTAAGCTTAAGAACATTTGTTCAAGACTTGATGAATTTGGTTAAGAATAATTTATTATTGATAATCTAAATTATGATTCAAGTTAATCATTTTAAAATAGCCTGGAACAGTGATATGTGTCATTGATGTTATTCGGGAATGTTTCAAATTGATTATTAGAGAGATATAGAACTACTATAAATCTAGATACAGAACAGTACACGTACGAGCTTATATACTGGCGCAAATATTATAGGTCCGGAACCGCAGTACATGCACCCAGTACACGTATTCAGCGTAGCTATAGTTCGGCAACGACTTTTGGTTCACATACCGAGTATGCAAACCCAAAAATTTATGTGACTCGTGAACTCAGGTTGGTACACATACCTAGTATGCATACCGCAAAAGTTATGTGAACTCCTGAACTCGTTTTTTATTAAGGGTATACAAACTCGGTACACGTATCATGACAAAATAACTCACGAACTGGAAAGTAGGTCCTCGTACCAAGTACACGTACTTACCTTGTCGAAAATTTTCAGATGCATCAGAATTATTTCTATGAGATAATCGACATTTGAAAAAATCTCCAAAAATACATCTAGACATATTTGATCACATTATAACCTATGGTTGTGACTCAAGATTAAAGTATTAAAGTGTTATATGAAAATGGTTAAGCTTATAGTTCATCTGGCTAGTTTCGGCTAACCTTTCATGAACGAGTCATTGTAAAGATTCATCTAACGGTGGATATTGATTGCTTGATTCCAAAGCTACCTTAGCTTAAATATAAATCAACATTTGTTTTGAAAGTTTATACAAGGAGAACCTCAAATAACTGGGATCTTTGAATCCCTAACACTTTTCTTGTGTGTCCTAGTTGTAAACCTTTAAACCTTTTTTGGTTTAGGGACTAAAAAGGCTTCGCTCTGGGATTAGTGAAGCTAGGTCCGACTATCTTTATCTTGATAGTTTGTGTATCCTGATATTGCTACTGATTTTTGAGTCTCACTCCGATCAGGCAAGATAGATAGAAATCACAAAGTTTTTTCGTCTCAGACTTTGTGATTCCACAAGTATATTCCTTTATAAAGATTCTTTATTGAAATCGGAGTAGGTTTTACTTGTGAGGTGAATAATAATCTAGGCTTCTCTTTGGGAGTCGTCAGTACTAGATTTTGAGGTTTGCTATATTTTGTCTATTGCAAACAATTTCCTATCTCACATTGATCTTTTCATCAAAACGGAATACACATATAGGCTTATCTGTGGGAGGCAGATTGGTTTAAAGTCTTCAATTGAGTTGAAGCAACTCTTAGGCTGTAAAGGACGTCAACTAAGGGAATCAAGTGTGCAGAGTCTTGCGAGATTCAAGAGGCGTAAGGAGCGTGACTGTAACTGAATTACTATGAAGATGGATTCGGTCTCAGCTACATTCCAGTCCGAAGTTTTGATAATAGGCTAGATTAAGTAACAACTTAATATAGTTTGGTGTTCAAATCTGGACAAGGTCCCAAGGTTTTTCTGCAATTGTGGTTTCCTCGTTAAAAAAAATTTTGGTGTCTGTATTATTTCTTTTCCCGCATTATATTGTTTATCTTTATAATTGAAATATCACAGGTTATACGTAAATCAATCAAAGTAGATACGTCCATCGTTATTGTTGGATACGACTTGATTGATCTTGGATATTGATTCTTGGAATCGTCCAAATACTATCACGGTATAATCAGGTTCACAGACTTGTCTCCGTTTACATATTTATTTGAGAGAAAGAGATATAAACTCTTCATATAATTCCCGATTGAGATTCATTAAGTTGTAACTATCGGAATTTTATTTGAGTTTAGTCCATACAGGTTGCCTAAGAAAAAGTTTGTGGTGTATTTTAGTACCCCTGCATTTTCAACTTTACCTTTATCGAGATTTCGATATTCCCACAACCTCAACACCCCCGATCTACCTAGGAGTTCAATTCAAACACGAAAGATCCTCTCTTCATATTTTGAACCTCTAAAAAATCGGATGGCAAGCAAAGAGAAGAATTGGGTGACGAAATGCCTAATACCTGCATGAAGATTAACACTCATAAAATCTTCCATAACCCCTACTTCTAACCACATCATGCAAGCACAATGTGCATAAAAAATATATCGTATCACCCGAAGTTTTTTCTGGAAACATGATTCCTCGGTCAAGAAACTTCACCCCTAGGTTGGCATAAGCTGACAAATACCAAATCAGAAGGTGGGGTGGGAATTCGAAAGCAGCGATCATAACAAAGTGCTAATTATGAAGCGGTTTTGGAACATCCATGAGAAACCGAGTTCAATCTATGCTAGCCACTGCAACAAAAAATTTCTTAGGCAGCAACCTACCTTTGCAGGTTCTCCATCTACCCCATCTCCAACCAGTCCCCAATGGGTGCAATTTACATCCCTCATTTCTACAATCAAATAATATCTTTTCCACAAAATCGGAGATGGTTTAACAACCCTTATTCCAGAAAACTATATATTGCAATTTGCTAATACATCGGATCCCATGAACTATTACCCAATCAAGACAGTCGCCGACCTCATTGATCCTTTCACTTACACCTGGAACCATGATATGAACCCCACCACTACCACCACCACCACCACCACCACCAAAGATGAGCCGATCCTTCGTAAATAACGATTTATCGATCATCAAGTTCCCAAAAATTCCACGAGAAGTGGGTCCATGTAAAGGTCAGAGGAGTCACAGTCCAATGGCTATCAACAGACGCAACTTGAAGAGCAAGAACATGAGACTTGCTGATGTTGGAGCTTCATTGATCTTTCAACCCCTATAAGGCTGGGAAAAATCTTCCTATTGAAGAAAGTCTAGAATTTGGTAAAATCCCGACCTCTCGTGCTAGTTATTAGCTTTCGAATTCTTATTTTTTTGTTTATATAGTTGAAAAAGTTGTGTGCGATGCAGACTTATTATTCTGGTCTCTCGTCCATCCCTATATTGCTTTTAATGCGCGCACACACACACATACTCCAACAAATCTTGAATATTCAACTCCCCCAAAACAACCCCTCTGATAGAATCATCTGGCCTTTCACCAAGTCTGGAAAGTACACCATAACATCTGGATACATTTGCATAATCAGTTCATCGAATCACCTTCACCAAAACCCCTTGCTACCAACTAAGTTTCTCCGGACACTCCCGTATCCTCCAAAAGTAAAACTTTTCTTGTGGAATACAATCAACGAAGGCCACCCGACTGTCGTCATCTTAAACCATATCCACCTTATCGATACTGACATCTGCCAATATTGCAATTCTGGTCCAGAATTTGCTTGTCATATTCTTCTCATGTGGATACATGAAACATACTCCTTAGAAGACTTCTTACCCATTCAACTACAATTAAAATCCCATCACTCTGTCAAAACTTCCTTATCCTTCGTTTTCTGGTCCTTGTGGATAGCTAGGAATGATTACATTTATCACCAAAACAACCAAATCTAGGTCACATATGCCTCTAATGTCTTTAACAGAAATTATCTTGGGCATAGGAGAACCTCCCTCATGTGTTACTTAGAATGCCAGCTCCCATAAACCCTGGAACTGAATATGAGCGTCTACAACAATCTTAATAGGTTGGGCCAAACCTAATGTAGACTAAACCAAGATCAACATGGATGGAGAAGCGCTGGCTAAAACACCCCGAAATAGTTGTAGCAGGTTTCATTTGCAAGGATACATCTGCTAAAACCCTGGTAGTCGTAGCACAGCCACTTGGAATCATCACCTCCTTCACAGCCGAATCCTTGGCCATGATCATAGCGTCCATAACAGCAAAAGAACGAAATTGTTCAAAGGTCCAATTCGAAAAACATGCTTTGATTCCTAACTTCATATGCCGAACCGCCATGGTACAACTCAGAAATGATCTCGGAAACCAAACAAATCATGAGCCAGATCCCCCAATGCACCATCAACAACAACTACAGGAAAGGAAATCGATCTGCGGACGGACTGGCCAATCTTGCGGAGGACAACAACCAATTGACAAACCTTACAACTTTGAGTTGGGACCATATAACCCCACCCTGGATCAATCAATTTTTAATAGATGACTCCTTTGATATCACCTACCCTCGTGTAATTGCCGCTTAATATTAATAAAATATCTCATTCTTTGGAAGAAGAAAAAAGTACAACGGGGATAACAAGTATATGACACATTTAATACGCAAAAGTATGAAAACAAGTATATGACACATTTAATACGCAAAAGTATGAAAAGAAAAAAAAACTTTATTACCATCTCTACTACGATTGAAAACAATTTGTCTTCACCCCTTAATCTAAAATAAGAGCATCATAATGGATTACTTAGTTTGGTGACCGACTATTTTCATCTAGATATAAAAATGAGGGAAGATTAATGGACAATCTTATATGGATATTCTTAGGAAATTTGGACCAATTATTTTTTAAGAGTCCAAACGCAATGAGCTTGAAGCCAACATTTTAATAATACATTCTTCTTATTAAACTCTAAATTCCCATAAAAATTCAGCACAAATCGAGATATCAAACCTCACTATCTACCAATTTTAATTTCGACCGTTAATTTTCAACAATTGATTTTCAAAGTGTTAGACTGTGGTATTATTCGTCTCAGATTATGCTCATTTTTTATAGGATTGTCGAGTTTCATAAGAAGAAAATATCATCAAAACATTAGCTTCAAATTCATTATCGTTTGGACCCTAAAATACAATTTGGGCGGATCTTGTAAGGTAGTGTCCATCCAAAATTGACCGTGGATCCTCCCTTTAGACATACACAAACTTTTCTTTAGAACAAGTAAAGAAAAGTATCGGTATCGGTATCGGTATCAATCAGTTTGGTGACTATTTTGACAGCACTAAACATTAAAATCCATAAGCATCTAGGCACCACATGAAGGAAAAATGCCACTTATCCACGCCATACACAATGCTATCAATTTTCTTTCACATTTTTGAATGAGTAGGGCAAAAATCATTTAAATCTTAGCATTTAGGTTTGACCTACCATGCCCTTACACATCACTATAAAGTAGAGTAGAGTAGAGTGGTGAACCCAAGAAATATTTAGAGCTACAACAATTCAAGAAATAGAGCTACGATTTACAATAGAGAGAAGAGGAAGGATGATTCTTTGTAATCATGATTATACCAATGTTTTTTGTGGGTGATACATGCAACCCTAAGAGTCTCATTTGCGTAGCTAGTAGTAGTATTGGCGCCGCCGAGGATATCGAAGCTAGTGATGACTCGATTATGATCACTAACAGTGGTCCTAATTCGAGTATAACCGTTAATAACTGTTGTGAATCGCCAACAGCACAAGCATCACCACCAACAAATACAACAGATGATGAAGCTCCCACAACATTAGTTCCAATAGACACACCACCTGTTACCATAACATTTGTAACCCTACCACCTGTAACCATACCCACACCCATACCATCTATACCATCCATACGCGGGTATAATTTCGGTTTCCCCGGTTGGCCATTCTGTTTTTCGAAATATAGTCTTGGTGATTCCGGACCAACAAGTCGACTATGCAGCCAGCTCCAGCGAAAAAGAAGAAGCAATGGAAGCCTTGGGCAGGAGACCGGGAGACTCAAAGACTGTCATAAGAAAATATATATGCTAAATAAGATGCACAATCTTTTAAGAAAATTTTGTAATGCTTGTTCAAACTTCAGAATTTTAAGTATGTACACTTTTTTTACTTTTTTTTGGTATAATAAATCAAAAATAAAACTAGATGACCGCTGCCACGGTGGGGAGGGCCGACCGAAGAGAAAAGGAAACACTGTTACAATTGGACTGTAAAAGAAAATTTGTACCTAAAGTGAAAGTATCACTTTTCTTAAAACGGAGAGAGTACATCGTTTTATTAGTTGCAAAGGAAAATTAGTTGATGCATAAACCAAAATATGGTTACATAAAGTATTATGTATCATTTGTGGTAGTTTGCATAATGGATATACATTTATTTTCAAAATTGTGCCTAAAATGATAAATACCTCCGAATTTTTCGTAAAAACTCTAAATTTGATATTGTTGTTTGTACTCATTGCGTAGATTTTTTAACAACCTTTCCAACGAGATAAAATTTGTAAAATTCCAAGGCACGGATTTTTAGATATGTTATATTAAAGTTTGGTTGCCAATTATACCCCTAAAGAAATAGGATACATAAGGAATTAAAATAAAAATTGGCTCTTATATCTAGTTGCCCTTCTTTTTTGGTTTATTTACGAAAATGTCTAATACATATTTGCCTGACTCTTCTATTTATTTACGAAAATGTCTAAAGGAAAAAAAGAAAATTTTGATTTAAAGGGATAGTGTCGTCCTTTCATCGTTGAACCAAATCCAATCTTTTGTGTCTAATTGGAAAAGAAAGTCACGCTTCACATTGACACAAAGTCACCATATATAAGGTCTTCCCTCGCTTCGCTCGGTCGGCCCAATAATTAACAAGTGATAAAAAGAAAAAACTTAAAGAAATGACAAGTGATTAGAGACGTGAATTAGCAAGAACTTGCTCACGCTGAGGATGTTGATGATTATTATCATTAGGTACATAACGCCGCGGAGTTGTTGTTTGCTGATCAATACTCTTAACATGCAGTGTTGATTCGGACGTAAGGTATGTTTTCGCCAAAGCCCTCAATTCAAATTTCTGAATTTTTCCTGTTGCGTTCTTGGGAAGTTCCTCCAAAAACACAACTTTTTTAGGAGCCATAAAATGAGGAAGAGATTTCCTACAGAATTCAATTATCTCTCGTTCTCTCTTAGTTTCTTGGTCGTTCTTCTTCGTAACAAATTTTGATCTACTTGTGATAAAAGCACAAGGAGTTTTGCCGAAGAACGGATGCGGCATTGCAACCACAGCGGCTTCTAAAATATCATAATGTCGATATAATACCGACTCAACTTCGACACTACTAATATTCTCGCCCCCTGAAATGATCACATCTTTTGATCTATCTTTAATCTCGAAATACCCATCTGGATGTATAACACCGACGTCACCGGTGAGAAACCAACCGTTTTTGAAAGCTTTCCGTGTTGCTTCTTCATCTTTGAAATAACCTTTCATAATACTACTTCCCCGTAAAACGATTTCTCCTACCGATTTTCCGTCTCTCGGTACACTCACCATTGTTTGCAAATCTTTCACATCAATCTCTGCAAGAGAAAGAACACCAACACCCTGCCTTGCTTTCAGTTTCGACTGCTGATGAATTGGTAATAGGTTCCATTTCTTTTGCCATTCACAAACGGATGCTGGTCCTGTTGCTTCGGTTAGACCGTAACAATGCGTTACATGAAATCCTAATTTTTCAATCTTCTCTAGTAAGGCTGCTGGTGGTGGTGCACCCCCTGTCATAATTTCAACGGGATGAGGAGGAGGATCTGGTTTCTCTTCTAAGAGAATGTTGAATATAACTGGAGCACAACACATATGTGTAACTTTATGTGCCGTAATGGCGTGGTACATGTCTTCGGAGGACGTGTTGCGGATGCAAACATTAGTTCCTCCTCGTGCTGCAACTCCCCAAGTGAAAGTCCATCCGTTACAATGAAACATAGGAAGCGACCAGAGATAAACTGGCTCACTTTTCATCTCCCAGTGTAAAACTAGACTTTTCGTACTCAGATAAGAACCTCGATGACTATACACGACTCCTTTCGGAGCGGATGTGGTTCCTGATGTATAATTCAGTGTGATTGGATCCCATTCATCCAGTACCTGATCATCACTAAATGGTACATAATTAGGATTTCCATTTATCAACAAATTTTCATATTCAAGCTTACCTAATCGTATTCCTTTTGGCAAATCAACATCATCGATCACGATAACAAGTGATATCAAAATTCTAGCTCCAAGTGAGTCGCAAAGTAGTCTCATTCCTTCACTTGCCACTGTAACATACTGATAATCGACAAAAAATACTTTGGCTTCTGAGTGCTTGAGAATTGTTGCAATGTTGTTCGCATCAAGCCTTGTATTTATTGCATTCAATACAGCTCCAGCCATGGGTACACCAAAATGCATCTCATAAAGAGCTGGAACATTTGGTGCTAGTACCGATACCTGAAAATTTTAACAACAACAACCCAAGTATATAGTAAAATTACATTTCTATATCTCTCTGTATAATCATGATCATAAACACTGCTTACCACATCGTTCTTGCGGACATTTAGTGAGTGGAGAGAGGAAGCAAGGCGGAGGCATCGTTCATAAGTTTGTGACCAAGTAAAATGGGTACGACCATAAATGACAGAGATACGATCAGGATAAACTGATGCTGCTCTCGTCAAGAATGTTAGAGGAGTAAGAGGTGTATAGTTTGCAGCACATTTAGGTAATCTATCCATTTGTCGATGATGACGATGAAACTGTGGAATGGATGCGAAGCAGTTCAGATCGGACAAAAGAGAAATGGTATTCTACTGCTAGTTGGCTTTTGAAATCAAGATATATATTGCCGTCTATTTAAAGCTCTCTCCAAAACCACTCCTCGTATGCATGCTTTCCTGATGGGTTGACATTTTTCGGGGTATATGATATTGGGTATCAACGGGCACGAGAACTGGGATCTTTTGTGACGCCTAAACAGACGGACAATTATTATTTTCACATGCAAAGAAAACGCGAAATGAAAAAAAAAATAGAAAACTGCAGCGCCCGTTTTGTTGCGACATTATTAGTATATAATTTACGGGCATGGCGTTGGATTATAGTAATGAAAACATGGCCCATGGGTATTATAAAATCGTCTATTATTGCTCAACAACGAGAATTTGATAGTAGAATGATACTTGTGTAATCACCTAATACAGAGAATTGAAAAATAGCTAGATGTTGCGAGACAAATACAACTGTGAACAGTTAGCAAAACACGTAAAAAAGGGCGAAGAACTGACAATTAGATCAAAGGTAGAGGGCTTGTTAAGGAAGGCCGTAACAGTTGATGCTCCCCCAGTTTTCTGTTATTGTTGTGAAATTACATGTTTAGGAATCTTCCATGTTTAGGAATCTTCCGTGTTTGTCTCGCTTTATTGACAATCAAAGTAATAATCCAGGTGATGATGGAGTTTATGCAATCTGTTAAAAAATAGTTCAGTTTTACAATCAGCTTCTACTTTCTAGTTTTCTACTTTCTAGTTTTCTAGTTCTCTGGGCTTTGCCTGCTTAATGAATCTTCTCTCTGTGCTTCCCCCACTGATTGCATTCCAAGAATATGTCCAAGAAGTAGTGATCGGATCAAACCACAAACATTCTTTGTGTAGCTGATAGGATGTGCAAATATATAACTCTCTACTATAAGGGTGTTTCCCACTAAGTTAAATCTTGTTGTAGAGACTGACACTTTCAATTCTCCATAAACATTCTTTCCGTAGAGGTGAATCTGTAAATATTGCTTTAATAAAGTTTTCTACCTGCAAGAATAATATATCCAAAGTTTGTGAATGGAAATTGGGAATAAACGCTACAAGGGCAAAAAAAACTTTAATAAATGAAATGGTTGACAAAGTCTGAATTAATACCTCAGATGGTGTGAAACCGCAACTTACCAGTTCTCCACATTCCCAGGATGCTGTAATGGTTTTTAAAGACATGTCTAACAAATCTGAAAAGAAGAAAAGTTTCAGTTCATGAACTACAATTGCAGTACAAGTCTTTTGAAAAGTTTTAATATTAAGACCAATTACTAATCAGAATACGGTGATCAGACCTGCTAGCTTGCGGAGTTTACGTAAAGAAGGAATAAGCACATCTAGAGGTTCAGGTGTAGCAACATCATGTGAATTTTCTTTCCCATTCACAGAAATTACAGATTCAAATACAGATGAGAGATTCTCGAGCGTCAAATAGATCAATCTCTGAAGCTGAAATGAAACCAAGAGCTTTTAGTTTAAACAACACAGAAAGAAGTATTAAGACTTGTTTCTTCTATCATTTTGTGTTTATACTCCGTGATTGGGCTCAGATCGACATGACTCGTGTTCTCTTCTTATTTTTTATGAGGATAATCTCCTTTCCGTGAAGACCACACTTATGAAAATCTCATTGTTCTCAAACTAGGTTTCAACCATGAGTACTAGCTTGCTTTTCAAGTATTACATGCTCTGAAAAGCGCTCACATGCTTGCCTCTGCATGCTTTTGAGAGCATATGACACGCTTGGAAAAGCAAGCCCTTATTTTTGGAAAAGTAACAACCTAAAAATGTACAAGTATTTTGAGAAATACCCTAGCAGTGCATGCCATGTGGCCATAGATTATAAGCTGCTAAAACATTCATTTAATTACATATCATCGATCAACTATTGGCGGGGTAAAAGATGTAAATCGGTAAAAACCTAGAGCATATTCGATGTGTGCCCACGGAATAATGAACACCATATAGAAATATATGTCCAATAGCATTGTAAGGACACT
Source organism: Papaver atlanticum (assembly GCA_023531105.1). Lineage (NCBI taxonomy): Eukaryota > Viridiplantae > Streptophyta > Magnoliopsida > Ranunculales > Papaveraceae > Papaver > Papaver atlanticum. The sequence goes on along the minus strand of JAJJMB010012638.1, from coordinate 3,216,670 downwards.
AAAGATCCTAGACAAACCTGTAATGTCTCTTCCGCTGCCATATCATCCAAAAGAAGTATGTCTTTCGCAATTATAGAAAAGACAAAATCTAGAACGCTGGACATACTACTCTTGTAAGTTGACTGTAGCAAAAGTGGCTCCCATATGCTACGCACTTTCTCAAGGATGAAAACAACCTGATCACCATCAAAACAATTCCTTTGTAATAACCTCTGAATTGAAACTTGTAAGTCTATTAATTGCAAATCTAGGGAATATCTTAATAGTAACCTACCTGATCTATGCTAGATTTTGCCAATTCGTATTGTTGCATTTGATGTGTATTCTGGAACCCATCAGCCCCATCTATTGCCTGACACATAAGAAGTTAATCCGAGTCATCAATGGAGCACGAACTCTCGAATAATATTAACTATAAAACAAAACAATAAAATATGAAAAGTTTTACCTTTTCCAAGTTCATACAAACTAGTTGGATTTGTTTGTGGAGTATTTCATCTGCCATTTGATGAAATCTTGGTGCGATATCAACAAACACAGCCTGTTCTTTGATATAACTGGGAAAATCTGGGCGATACTGTGAAACTAAAGTACAAGATAAGTTTTCATACGAAAAGAGATTGGTCCGCCGCAATAAGTAAACAAATAAACGTTAGCGATAAGTACTTCAACCCATGCTTGCAATGAATAAACTTTGTATGATCCACTGCCGCATTTTTACAGCAATAGGTTTTGTAAAACGTGAACTGTGAGCCATGGAGATCAAATCTCAACTATCCTTCCAAAAACCCTAATTGACGAAGATATATTGCAAGTCCCAACACAAATTTGTCATAAGAAATTAAGGATATTCGCCTTGTATGCTTGTGACCTTTTGAGTCAGAAAATCTTGCTAAGAATTCTACATCACAAATACTTGCGGCGGGTGGTTGAAGCATAACTTTCTAGATAAGGCTTTAATACTAGACTTCTTCCCTTATGACTTGAATATGTCTCTTACGTTCAGTTATGTATTATGCATGAAATAAACGATTATAAAGGAAGTTTCCGTCGATTAAAGACTTATCGAAATACAGCAGAACGCATACGCGTTTTATTTTTCTAACTTGCATATCAGATAACAGGTGGGGAACTTTTTTACCCACTACTAGGGAGCAAAGGCAGTGACGCTAATACCACTTTCAGTAGCTTTATTTCAATGAAGTGATATGGTCAACTACACATTATACAATCAACAGATATTGAGCAAGAAGCAGAACCAAATGCTATTACAAAAAGTAATGAAGAACTGAATCACCCATGTTTGACAATAAATTAGTCAAGAGGCTAATCATGCAGCAGAGCACTAAATTTTTGGATTCAAATTACTTTTGAGTTAACATTTCCAGGAGTTCAAGATGCACGTAACTTTTCTAATTGGTTATTAACATATTGGACGACCACTTGCATTTGATAAAAGTCCTTTAATATGTCATATGACAACAAAGAATTAACACCATAGTATAAATACACGAACAGTAATGTTGAGTTGTAAGTGGTTAGATATACCTCAAATGCAAGCCCAAGAACCTCCTGAGCAAGAAAAAGACAATCATTGTGCACGAGTGCGGCAATTTGAGTGACGTTATCAAGCTGCTTCTCCAGCTACAATAGTAAGAAAAAACCAACTATAAGCCAAACTAATGTATTTGCAGTAACACATGACTAGCACCCAATGTATCATCAATGAAAATATGCTTTACTCAAACAAAGTTTTATACAGATATTCGATAACTAACTGTCAAGTGTCAACTACTGGTATAATTGTAAGCTACTATACGAGAAGTAGATTTCTTTTAATCTTCAAATTGGTGAAATACTAGTATCAAACAGAATGGTGAAATACTACTACACGAGATGTTTGTTGAAGACATAAACAGAACGGAAATGCTTTGTTATGGCTCTCACTGATGAGTACAACTATGGAAGCACCACTAAATTTGTCTTTTCCAACTCTTTCCATAATATGGGATATAGGGAAAAGCAAAAAATATCATTTTGATGAGTAGTTAAGAGGCATAACGTTGGCATACATACCTTCACAGGCATGATTGCTTCATACAGAAATAAAGCATCTCTAGCAGCATGATAGAATTCCACGGCCACTCTTGCAGATGAGAGGCAGACATCCTGCATGATTAGTCAAAGCCTATATGAATCACATGCTTGCGAAGAAAACTATGATAACTCGGCTATTGATGAGCAAAGGGATTTATTTCATACAGGAGTCTAGTGTGAAGCTAATATCCATTAACAATAGTTTTAATCTAGTACAAAATTCGCGCCTTCCATTACTTCCTAGGATGATAAAATAACAGATTCTGGATTAGTTAAGTTATTGGCACGGCATATTTACAGAAAAATCACCTGAAGTGCTTGATGCACTAGTTCCATAAGTTGAGATGCAGCTTTAGAGATAATACACCTATCTGGAAGAAAAAGCAAGCCAACGGGATTCTCAGAAATTATTCCAGCAACTTCATGAGCCTTAGAACTAGGAGGTTTTATCGTGTAGCCCTGCAATAATAATGATTAATCAATCATTAAGCTCCCAAGCTAAGTTAATATTGAATAAAATCATGATTCATTTTTTTTTCGGGGATCGAATCACATGAAGGATCATGAATCAGTGATCCACGGACCGTGGTAGATTTTCTATATACTGACATAAGTATCTTGCTTTCAAAGACAAAAAAAACTGAGTATGAATATGACATCTTAATGTTTAGCATACATTGCACAGTACCAAGTTACCACTTCAGTAACGTAATCATGTATAAGATCAAGTTATCAACTAAAACATCTAATTCCGAGTGAAAGAGAACTGGTATTAATGGTTATTCAGTGTGATTTAAAAAACCATATAATTTGCATAAAAGTAGCAGACCAGAATCAGCATCTATTGTGGTGTCTAAATAGCCAACTTGTAAGCCAAAATGTTGAGGTCCACTCTAATTACACAGTGAATTTTCGTGAGTTGAGGGAAAAAAAGGTAAACTAGACTGAGTTGACCAGTGACTTTTTAAATAGGTCTGGGCAATTCACATGCATAATCCAAATCGAAACAGGGAAAAGTGAGTTGAATGAAATAGCATGTTCTCGAGTCAATAGTTCAAATGAAATAGCATTTTTGTCAATACTCACTGAACGATTGGTGGAATCAAAAAGAAGAAGCAAGTTTCTAGCATTTGCCATAATTTCCTTCTTTTTCCTTGCTGCAAAGTGAACTTCGACATTTTGGACAAAATTGCTCAATTTTTCATCCTTATGATCAGCCACCGAAATGAACATCAGGTCCTTCAAAGCAGCTTCAAATTCGGTTGTAAGTTCTATGATCTTCTGAAACTCTGCGAGTTTCGAAGCATCATCGGGAATGGCCTGAAATGAGCACTTAGAAATGTTATTTGGATGCACTCACATCCATAACAATCTATATTATATAATTTAATTTTGCGTTAAACTAATGCATGGTAATATTAGGAAACCAACAAGATATGAAACACATACCTAACAAACAAAATTAGCACATATAAGCATATAACTGACTCGCTAACCAAGCTTGTGAAACAACAAAGTACAACCAAAAGCCAAAGATACAACAACTTACTTAGTCAGGTTGCGGAAATTTTCTTTTCGTTTGAACCACAAAGTTGAGTGAAGAATATCATTTTATATAACATTATAAAATCAAACTCACGTTTTTATTAACTTGTAAATAGTGGTCGATGAACCAATTAAACAATAATCGCGTAAGGAATTAGGATCATAGTATGCTAGCCAGTTAGCGCTCGACTTTGAGATTATTATCTCCCAGCCGTTTTCCGTTAGTGATTTTCCACCCTTGAGGTCGAAGTATGCCTAAGAGTTATTTAAAGAAGTGTTAATTTAATATGTAATGTAAGATCCCAACACATGATACATTTTAAAATGGTTTAACCAGTATATTTCATGCCTAACCATGAAAGGCTACACTTTTAGAGGAAAAGCAGAACAAGAGCTGGTAGGTAACATAGCTTAAACATGTAGCTTAATAAATGCAAAACACGGACGAAAGATATAATGGGTCCAACATAAGGAGGTAAAACCATACCTTGGAAAGGAATTTGGAAATAACCAGATCTGAAATCCTTGGCCATGCCAGTCTTCCAAAACACATCATCCATCTACCATTTTGGAAGCATACTGTTTTGTGGATAAATGTTATAGCTTGAATTAGCCTAGAATAGATCTTAGTGCATTCAACCTGCAAAGAGTTAAATAAGATCAAGATGGCCGCATATCTAAAAGATAAAACATGTGCTGTTTGATCATATGTTTGATCATATAGTTCTGAACAAAATAGATATCAGAAGAAATACTAGAGTACTGTAGTAGTTACAAATCCATGGTTAGTCAGCCAGTGGTGACCATAAACTGCCATCATAGTTAATATCATTTTACAGATCCAAGATTTATGTATAGAAACAAATTAGATATCAGAAGAAATACTAGAGTGCTGTAGTAGTTACAAATCCGTGGTCAGTCAGCCAGTGGTGACCATAAACTGCCATCATAGTTTATATCATTTTACAGATCCAAGATTTATGTATAGAAACCTACAATTTCAGGACAAAAATAAAAATGGTTGAATGAAAAAGTACAAACACAAATTAGCATAAAAACCTACAATTTATGTATAGAATCAGATATCAGATTCTGATAGTCACGGATTTGATGAGCATGCCCGCTTGGGTCCCCTAAAAAAATCATTTCACAAGTTCAAGGAAATGGGCTAGAAATAACATGAGTTGCAGCGGACAAACAAAAAAAAGTGGAGTTGGCTCTTAAAAGTTACAAACTCTTAGGATAATAGGGAGATTAACGAACAAATGTGAACCAATGAGATAATACACTTCGTCAAAAGATGTGAGAGATCCCTAAAGAAATGACAGGAACATTTCCTACTTATCAAAAGGAAATCACAAATTCCATATATGAACATTTGGCAAAACAAACATCCAACATGTTTTAACAATAAAAAAGAAAACTACAGCTTTGTCATTGTCATTGGAAGTTTATTTCTGCGCTTACATTACTATATTGATAAGGTTTTTAATCTTTAATTGAAGGAACAAAATGTTGTGGAACTTAAGTTATGCTACTCTACCTTTGAGTTAAAGAATATACCTTAGAATCAGAAGATGAAGCAACTAGACTGAGAATTGCCTCATCCATTTGTTCCGTCTTAGGAAGTAATTCTTCTACAAGATGGATACACTCATCACTCACTATTGGAATTATAATGTATTTGACCATTAAGTCCGCCACCTTAGCAAGTCCATAATCAAGTATTCCTGCAACCTGTATGTCACAAAACCACAAAGCACAAGAAAGTGAACAATCGCAGCAAAATTGACAGAGGTGCCACAATGTACAAACAAAGAAATCGAAGGGGCATACCGACCTCCATTGCTGTCAAAACCATTCGAAGCTCTACATCTTTCATCTTCTCAATACTCAACTTAAACACAACTCTTAATCTACCATTTCCAGAATCAAAACGTATTGCATTACCAAAAACCCTAACACAAACCTCTTGAAACTCATCAAAACAATCTAACCACTCCTTCCTCAACAATTCAAACACAACCGGTTCTCTCTTATCACCACCAACCTCCTTCCGATCATCATCCACAATCAACAAATCCTTCTTCAAATCTCTCAACGTCTCCGCCGCATTAATCAATTCCCCAACCTTTAAATCCTCCCTAACCAATTTCAATCTCTCCACCAAATTCACAATTACCTTCACCAAACTCAATAACTCTTTCTTCTCCTTCAAATCTTTCCTTACACTACAAATCTCCCTCGATGCATCCCTGATTTCGACATGGATATTACTGTCAGATAGAATTCGAACGACATTAGATAGGTCTGCTGAGATTTCTTCAGTCCTGGAAATGGAATCGGAACAAGAAGTGAAGATTTGAGAGAATTCGGTTTGGTGGGAGAGAATGTAGTCTTTTACTTTCTGTTTTATGTGGAGAGATCGAATTTGTAAACGATCAATGAGAAGATGAAGATCTGGAGCTGAAAGTGGAGATGATTCTTCAATGTCTTGAGTTGATAGAAGTTCTCGGACATCAATTGATCCTAGTAGAACATCCATTTTTTCAATGGAGCTGAAAATTTCTAGGTCACACAGCCAAAAAGAAAGAGAGACGGGAGAAACTAGAAAGAACTGCCTTGAGTTCAGAAGTCGCGGGTTTCTGAAGGTGTTTGGTAACAGTAGAAAAGTAACTTAGTTTTGGACCTAGTTAGCAATTAGGTATTAAGAAAACGTACGGAACGATAAACGTACGTGTATTATTCGATTTTGTATAAGTCGAAACCGGTCAAAAGTCCGGTCAACGGTTCGTGATTCGGTAGTAAATCAGAACGGCATACGTACGTGTATAATTCGTTTTAGAAATATGAAATCGGCAAACAAAATTCGGCCAACATATATAATAATTTAACAGGTATTTATAGTCTTAATAGACTAATTTCTGCATATGTATAGGTTATATTGTGAAAAAATAACATTCTAACACAAGTATATTAGGAAATAAATGAGTATTATGGTTTAAATATGTTATATATAAGATAATAAATATACAATGTTCATAAAGAAAATGATACATTTTATCATGTTTAAATGAAATATATACAGTATATATGAAAGATATTCAACAAAAACCACCTAGTCCACTGGTTTGGTTACTGCGTTGAGATGTGTGGTCAAGGGTTCGATTCCCTCTCACTTATGTCCGATTTGTTCGGTTCCGACTAGTTCGAAAAGATTCGCGTATTATTCGCGAATAGAACGGCGAATTGCTAACTAGGGTTTTGGAGTAGTTTTTCTATACTTTTTTTTCACTTCTTTTTGAAATAGCTTCTCCTGGATCAAAAATGGTTAACCTACCTCCAAAGAAAACTACAACAATTAGTCTTAGGTTCAGGTTCACAGGATTCACAAAAAAAAAAAACTTTTTTTTTTGTTTTTTTTATGCAAACCAAAAATATAGAGCCCTATTATTGGGGCTTAAAAAGGGTTGGTTTTTTGGGGGCTATTTAGGGTCATGAATAGTGATAGTGAACACCCCCTATCATTATTTTTCATAATGACTAATCTGACCCCATTTGATTTGAGATAGTAATTTTGATTAACATTACTAATCATGATTAGCAAATCAATTAAGACTAATTCATCTCTTTAAGTTTAGTGATGAAGATGAAAATCAAAACAAAACAAAAAATCAGAGGGAAGAGAAGAAGAAGAAGAAGAAAAGGAAAAAAAAAATTGGGGATTTTTTTTAGAAATGAGTGATTCAAGCAAGACTTTTGATGTAGATGAACCTGCATCTTCAAAATATGAAAACATATTAATACCCATCAACAACGATCAGTTCTTTGCTGATTTTCAGAAAATCATGAATTTTTTTCTCAAACTCAAAATAACCCTTATGAACCTTACTATGATTTTGAAGGACCAACCCAAGAAGAAGAAGAAATCGAAGAAACAAATGCTCAAGATTACTAAGTATACCTCTATTCTAGCTCCAATTTCAGTTTTTAAGCTCAGAGTGGTAAGAAGTTTCGATTTTTTCCTTCCGAAAACCCTAGGTCTCCAGTCGCCAGGTACAATCACGGCTGGGAAACCATGAACTCCTGGCCGTTATTATATTATACGGCTCACAATTGATGAAATCCCAGTCGTTATTAAACGTTACGGATGGATCGATGAATACTCCTGGCCGTAACTAGTCAATTACGGCCAGGTATTTTTTACGTGCATGGGAAGCATTTAATACTTTCGAAGGCGGTTAGGTTTCCTGTTCGAAAATATTAAATGCTATTTAATGCTGACGGCGCCGGCTGGGTTACCTAGCCGTATATGTTATTACGGCTCTTTTTCTAGGCCGTAAGCTGACTCATTTAAATATAGGACAACTAACGGCCCGGAACTCCTAGACGTAAACAGTTTACTGTTGGGATTATGACTAGTCGACCCAGCCGTAAGATTTTTGACGGTTGCAATATTCCTTGTCGACCCAGCCGTGTAGGATGGATATTTACTATTCGATCTAGCCGTATACTTAATGACGTCTGGGAATTCAATTTCGACCCAACCATTTCTGTGTATTTTCTGACAAGCGATGTGACATATTTAATTTTACTATAGATTGTACCGTATATTACGGTGGAAGACCAAGAGGTGGTTATGGAAGATGAAGAGGTGGTTATGGAAGAAGAAGAAGAAGAAGAGATGGTTATGGAAGATCAACCCCCACCTGTGCAAGTTTCCGAGGACACAAGTGCTCACTATGCAAACAACTATGAGTGGGATGATAAGGAAGATGCAAAGAAGTGGGCTCGATCACAAGGGTTGAAAAAGATGTGCATCATAGTCCATAATAAACAAGTTACATTCAACAGCTTTCAAATGATTTGCGAGTGTAGTGGAAAGTATGAGAGCCATTGGAAAAAGGGTAATGAGTATAAACCAAAAACCACGAGAAATAAGGGACGTTATAATACGAAGAAGTGCGGATGCCATTTTAAGCTTCAATTTTAATATAACGACAAGAAGAAAGTGTGGTTTATGGCTAAAGTCGTCTCGGGTTATCAAAATCATCCTATTCTGGATAGTTTGATCAACCATCCTTATTCGACAAGGCCCAACCCCTTAGAAAAGGAGTTAATACACGTGTTGAGTAAAAGACGCACAAGACCTATTGATATTCTTAGTGGTGTGAAGGTGTTAAACCCCTCAAACTCATCCTCATTGGATACTATCTATAACGAAAGAGAAACATTTAGAAATGAGACATGGCAAGAGAGGGTGCTTATGCAACAATTATTGTTTTTGTTTGAGGAGGTAAAATACTCTACCGCCTATGACACGAATGAAGAAAAGGAAGTGGAATATCTTTTCATCGCGAATCCGGAATGTGTATAACTGGCAAGACGCTTTCATCAAATTCTCTTTATGGATTGCACGTATAAAACGAACAAGTATAACATGCCGAAATTGAACTTTGTTGGGCAAAATCTACCAAGTCGACATTTACCGTTGCGTTTTGTTTCTTGAAAGACGAGTCGAAGGAAAGTTATTTGTGGGCATTGCAAAAGGTGAAGTTATTGTATCAAGAAGGTTATAATCCTAAGGTGTTGATTATGGATAAGGATCAATCATTGATGTGGGCCATACCACGTGTTTTCCCCTACGCGCGTCACCATCTTTGCACGTTTCATATATGGTGAGAAAGAGACGGTTTATATGGATGTAGGATTAGGTATATCACCCCCTATAGATGAGGAAGGTAATTATATCTGACCTACGTACATAATATACAAAAATTACATGCATTTTTACCACATTTTATTCATGAGTACGTCAAGTCCACCGACAATGTTGCGGGCGACGGAAATTGTGGTTACCATGTGTTCATAGATCAACTTGGACCCTTTGAGGATGCAAAAGATTGGAATGTAGACCAAATTACTTATGTAATGGAAAAAAAGTTTGCTTGAATTACATGGTTTCCCCAATTTCTACAAGCCAATGATGAGATTCAAAATAGATGAAACGGAGGCGGTGCTAAATGAGAAGTTCCAAGCATTTGAACGGCGTTTAAGGGGCAACACTACATTTACAAGTGAATATTGGATGAGAATGCCAATATGTGGCTATCTACTCGCCAACTCATTCCATTGCGTTATTCATTCCATCTCCTATGGAGATAGTGTTACATACGCACCAACAAGACGTATTTTTACCGAAGAAAAATCAACAAAGATAGTCACCATGGGGTTTGTGAACATGAACCATTTTATCGGCCTCCAATTGAAAGAAGAATGCCCATTACCTCCATTAAGGAGGGGAGACGGTGGTGACAACAAAATATCATTGGGTTGGTGTACTAGGTTCGAAGAAAGATTTCAATTGTGGGAGCCATTGCAGTTGTCGAGGGATGCCCCTTGTATACTAATGACTTCCGATGAGGATGACTATGAGTAAATGTAGTGTGAAGGTTAGCGATAATATGAAACAATGTTTTTTGAAGGGTAGTGATTAAAATGATATGTATGTTGAACCTATGTATTTAGAATCACTCATTGTATGATTACAATGTTTTTTGAAGGGTGGTATAAATGAACAATCTAGTTTACTCTTATTATATGTTTACAGGAAAAAAAAGGTTATTTAGTGGTAGTTACGGCTAGGTTATATGCTGACACGACCTAGCCGTAATGACCATAACTCAGCTTTTCCCAGAATTACGGCTGAAACACCTATCCGTAGTTCGTCTTACATCTAAAAATCCTCCCCGTAAAAACAGGTAAAACAGCTTTTCACATAATTACGGCTGACACATCTAGCCGTAACTTAATTTACGGCTATTAAGCTACCCGTATTTCTGGGTACTATCAGATTGACGGCTGGTAAACCTGGTCGTAAGTATTAGTTACGGACAGGACGGCTGTTAATCCTGTCCGTAACTCATCAAGGTTTGTCATTATAAGAATTCACCTCATTATACTTGAACAAGAATCTGATAAATTCAAACACTAATATCCATTCATTGAAGGTAAATTAATATCCCATTACTTAAAACAAACGAAATCCACCCAAATCCATAACCTAAAACATACTAAAAGTAAATCTTGCATAATAAAAAGCTGAAATTACTTGAACAAGTACATAAACCAATCATCCACTACGACCAACATTCTTGGGAACATCCTCAGAAGATGATGATGAAGAATTGGGGAGAGTTTGGGAACCACTCATCCAATCATCCTCGTCGTTAGTATATAGATCATCCTTCGTTGGATTATGTAACTCCTGAAGCCTGAGAAGCAGTGTTTTTTGTTGGTCGCAATCCAAATATAAAACCTCCTCAATGTTATGGGTCAGGCCCCTGGAAATCCACTTAGCTCGCTTGACCTATTTAAAAACATCCTTCAATCAATAGTTGTACATAATTTGAGAAACGTATACAAAAAAAAAAAATCATATACTTAGCAGACGTACCATCATCATAGCAATATCACACATTGGTAGTTCCTGTGGTTCTTTCTCCTTTTCAGGGTTCCTAAAAATGTGAAAAACATATCAGAAGATAGGAACAATTCAATTAGAGTGATACAATTACGGTTAGGAAACTACAGAAACCCCTCCGTATTACACTATCTCGGCTGGGAAGTGTGACTGCATAACCGTAACAACAGTCTCGACTTAGAAACATGCGGACGACCCATCCGTTTGACAAAATATCGGCTGGGAATTGTGAACTACCTAACCGTACAAATAGTATCGGCTAGGAAACATTAAAAAAAACGGTTAGGAAAACACGGTCACGGTTAGGAAAATCCCTGCCGAAACACGTATCACCCAAAAAAATCTACAGACACATGACAATTTATGGTTGGGAAAGTCCCATCCGTATAACATACCTCACGGTTGGGATCTAAAATTTTCCCAACCGCTTGCAATATTAACGGCTGGGAGTTCTTGAAGTTCCAACCGTTATTCATAATTACGGCTAGGACGATATGATATCCTAGTCGTAAACGTCTCAGAAACCCATTTCTAAAAACCCTAAAATCATCAATCGAACCTATTTTTGCAACCTAATGGTAAAATAACTGGTGGGTTTTTCGATTCTTACCTGGTAGGAGCCATTTGTGGAGGATTCGAAGGTGTTTGAACAGATTGGTTTGCCACATCTCCATTAAAATGAACATCAATAACTTGCCCTATTTCAGAATCAGGGTTCAATCGGACGGATCTTGTCACTCTTGGTCTTGCTGCCATCTTGAGAATCAACTTAAGTAGAATCGAACTACGTTGAGCTGCTTGAAAAATCAATGGAGACAAGAGGGAGATATTATTTGGTTTTTAAGAGTGTTTTTGAGAAGAAGAAGAAGAAGAGAGAGAGAAAATGAATGGATTTATGAATGGATTTTGATGTTTGGTTTTGATTTTAATTAATTTTATTATATTAGGTTTTGATTTTAAAATTGATTTATTAACAAAGGATAAATCTGACTTTTCAATCACTTAAACCTCCCCTTATCCAATATTTACCTACCCAAAGTACATTAAGACCCCAAAATACTATTTGGGTTAAGCCCCAATAATAGGCTTCAAAATATATTGCTTAAACACTACAATACTTTTTTTCTTTTTCTTTTTGAAAGAAAAAGATATTCATTAAAACTAAAAGAGCCCAAAGGCTACAACAACACACTTAGACTTCTACAAAGCTTGAAGCAAGAACACAATCACACTGAATTTGGTCTTTGACATTCTGAGGAATATCTAAACCAAATTCTCTATTAACTCTACTTATTTTGGCAAACTTGGCCAGCATATTTGATGCTTTGTTTGCAACCTTATTTTTAAAACAAACTCTAATACAATTTATAATTCTGACTCTATCTTTAACTTCTCTGATGATACTTCGGTTCTGCCAATTCACAACACTTACATTACCATTAACAATTTGCACTATAAACTCGTTATCACTTTCAATTATAACTTGTTGCAGCTGAAGATGATCAGCCCACTTTATCGCTTCAAGCATAACCAAAGCTTCAGCACGTTCTATTTCTCTGGCTCTCACAGTTAGGACTTTTCCCCCCCCACCAAAGACCCTGAAAAATCTCGAACTATTAGTGCAAGACCTGCGATAAAATTACCTTTAAGAAAAAAAGTATCAATATTCATTTTAAGCCAGTTCTGAGGAGGCATAGTCTAGCAATTATTACTAAAATCAGTATTTATGTGATTGTGTATGCTACTAAACTCAATGTTACTATCTATACTAATTTTAATGTTGGAACTGGTCGGCTTTAGGATATCTTCAAAAACAAGTTCACATCTTGATTTCCATATGAACCATAAAGTGACAGCATCCAGGTTAATTATATGCTGATTTTTGAAAGAATCGTCATCCTCTTGTTTTAGCCATGTTGATTTCATCCACATCTGAATGTTATCCACCCCTATTAGAGTAACCTATAGATTTTTATCAATGTGATTCCAGACTTCCACTGCATAGAGACAGTGAATAAGCATATGTGTTGCAGATTCCTCTTCTTGATTGCATCTCTTACAAACTATGGAATGATTTTGAACATGCCTGCCTATCCTTTCCATCATAGGGAGAATATTATGAGATATCTTCCATAGAAATAATTGACATTTATAAGGCAGATAGAGGTTCCAAATCTTTAGCCAGTAGTTACTTTCATGTTGTTGTTGTCTAGTAATTTTTCCTTGAGAAAGAAGAATGGCTTTATAAGTAGAAGTGACTGAAAAAAGCCATGTTCTTGTCATTGTCCAAATAACTTCATCTTGCATTCCCACATAAGGTCTGATGTTAAGTATAATTTCTATTTGATTTGATCTGAATTGTTGATGGAGCTTCTGAATATTCCAATTATTAGAGTTATCTTCCAAAAGATCAGAAACCTTTAGATTAGTATCTCCCTGATTATAATTATTGTTGGTGTTGTTATAATTATTATTGGTGTTGTTATAACTATTGCCATATTCAAAAAACCATCTATCTTCTTTAGCTTGTATACATTTTCCATCCCCAACCTTCCAAACATGAAACTTCTTAACCCATTGAAGACCTCTATATATACTCTGCCATATTGTAGTGATCTCACTACAAATGTACAGAATATTCAATATTATGAGTTTAACAGAGGACTGATTGAGGTGAAAATAAGGGAGAATTGGAGAAGAATAGTAGCAAAAGAAGAAGAGAAGAAGAAGTCAAAAACAGAGAGGATAATAGAGAAACGAGTTGAAGAGAAGGTTTAGTTATTCAACAATAATTCATCATAATCTTACAGCCACATAATAGTCATACATAAAGCAGACATAAATGTTCACGTAATGCATGTGAATGAGGCTAAGGGCAGACGAGAATTTAATAGGGGCTAACTTCTTACAAGGAATAGTTTGAGAAGGGCATCCAAGGTAGGTGCATGACAACTGCCTACTTCTCCAAATGATCCTTGTCCTCATGGAAGCCTTAGGAAAGTTCTGTAGGATAAAGGCCTTGTCCTCCCAAGTAACATCATCTGAAGTTGAGTGAGACCAGTGAACCAACACCTTAGCAACAGTCTTCTTGTTTCTTTTAACCAACCAAGACCCTAAATTTGAAGAGGAGAGATCTTCATGCAGCCTTCACTATCAAGGGTTGGCAGAGTAGTTTGAGGAACAATACCTTGTCATACCTTGAGTTTGTGTTGGGATACATGGAAGAAAAGATGGATTTGTGAAGTTGCTGGTAATTGTAGCTTGTAAGATACCTTTCTGACCTTAGCTATGACTTCGTAAGGTCCAAAAAACTTAGCAGCAAGCTTGAGGTTTCTTCTCAACTGAACTACACAACTCTTAAGCACCTTGTGGGCTCGCAGTAGTGAAAATACGGGGGTCTAACAACCATCCCAAATATTTCTCTTAGCCATCTATATGAAAAAACTCCAATACACTTGCAAGTGAATAGACTAGATAGAAAGACTCAAACTTGAAGAAAAGTGTATCCAAGAGTTTGTATCTCTATTTCTCAAATCAATCAGAAAATAAAACAGATATGAATCTATGAGCCTGATTGACAAGAGAAATACTTGGATGGTACCAAAGACCAATATCCAAGATCAATCAAAGTCCTATCCAACAAACAAGGTCGGATTTAACTACGATGATTGATTAACGCACAACCTATGATATTTCAATTATATAACAAAATATAATGCGGAAAAGAAATAACACAGATACCAGAATTTTGTTAACGAGGAAACCGCAAATGCAGAAAACCCCCGGGACCTAGTCCAGATTGAACACCACACTGTATTAAGCCGCTACAGACACTAGCCTACTACAAGATAACTTCGTACTGGAATACAGTTGATCCCTAACCAATCTCACACTGATCAAGGTACATTTGCGTTCCCTTATGCCTCTTGAACCACGCCGGATTCTGCGCACTTGATTCCCTTAGTTGATCTCACCCACAACGAAGAGTTGGTTCAACCCAAAGCCGAAGACTTTATAAACAAATCTGTATCACACAAAAAAGTCTGAAATAGATAAATCTGTCTCCCACAGATATACCTACGATTTGTGTTCCGTCTTTTGATAAATCAAGGTGAACAGGAACTTATTGATATACCGGACTTATATTCCCGAAGAACAACCTAGTAATATCAATCACCTCACGATAATCTTAATCGTATGGAAACAAAACAAGATATCGCGGAATCACAAACGATGAGACGAAGTTGTTTGTGACTTCTTTTTATCTTGCCTATCGGGGATTAAAACCTCGAGAAAATCTTAGAAAAGATAGTACTCAACACGATAGATAGAGCAAGATCAGAACACGCAACTACAGAGAAAATAGTTGGGTCTGGCTTCACAATCCCAATGAAGTCTTTCAGTCGTTAAGCTACAGGGTTTCATAAAAACCTAAGGTTAAAGGAGAATCGACTCTAGTAGCAACTCGTAGCACATAGGAGGTGTGGGGATTAGGTTTCCCAGTTGCTAGAGTTCTCTGTTATATAGTTTTCAAATCAGGGTTTGCAATCTAAGTTACCTTGGCAACAAAGCATTCAATATTCACCGTTAGATGAAAACCTGATTAGATTCAAGCCAATATTCAAGGACCGTTAGATCAACTTGGCTTGTTACGCACAATTGAAATGTACCTTCATTTAGGTTTGGTTAACAGGACCTAAACGTGTACACTTTGTTGGTTCAACCATAGTCAACAAAAAGTTAACCACATGAGCACTTTCATCTCTACCCATACTAGTTCAAATGACTCAAATGAAACTAGTTCTTTGGAGTTGATTCAATTGCTATATCTCATAGAAGTATACAAGGAACAATTGAAGCAAAATCGGTTTTTGTTGATTCACATAAATCAACCATGAACATTATAGCCACGGTTTGCAAGAGATTGCATTCCTTATAATTTAACGTATAGTTCATGAGTTGAAACCGAATTAGAACATATTTCATTAAGGTATGCAAACGGGTACGCAAACCTTAATGACCAGACTAGAGTTGGCTTCGCCAGTATGCGAATAGGTACGCGTACCTAAAGTAATTCCAAACTCTAGCAGAAATTTCCGGACATATACCTTACGCAAGTACGCGTACAGGTATGTGTACTTAGGTACTCAGATTTTCACAAACCAATAGGTACGCATACGAGTATGCATACTATGGCTCCCAGACATGGATTATATACATGCAGGTACGCACACTATATAAAATCCAATAGATGTTCTATGCTCTATTTCAATTATTGAAACATTCTTCTAGGACCACGATAGTTGTTATCCAAAAACTAAAGTATCAAAGCAATTTTCAAGTAATCGAAATTATAATCAATATGAAACATTCCGAGTCACATAACTTGGCAATTTCCATATGATCATCTTTTGACTTTCGTCAAGTATGCAAGATGAACTTGGTTAAAGCTAAAAGCTTACCAACACATATTTCGAGAAATATGTAAGCGAGTCAAAATCTCATCTCGAAATACCAAATGTGTATAAAGAAATCTATATAGCTAAACGACTATGTCTCAAGAAGGAGATAGAGTAAATAGACTTTCTAGTGATAGATGAGTTCAAGTCTTCACATACCTTTTGTTGAAGAAGTTCCACAAGTTCTTATTGATAGTTCTTCGTCTTCAATCGATGAATGCCGTGAAGTCTAGGCTCAACCACACTTTCTATCCTAATCCGAGACTTAGCTATATGTAGACTAGAAATCAAGACTTATAGTTTTGGCAACTAAACTTGACAAACAAGCTTGAGATAGCAACGCTTGCGAGTTCGACCGAGCAGTGCTCTAACAATCTCCCCCTTTGTCAATTTTAGTGACAAAACTATCAATACATATGGATTACAAAAAAGATAAATTTGTAGCTTCTCATCCAAATGCTTGATCTCCTTGGTTCTTCAACAAAACTCAAATCTTCGTCACTTCCAAGTACTCCATGATTCTAAAGGTGTTCATTTCAGCATCATAGTTGTTTAAGTTCCGTAGCCATAACAATATATAAAAACAAGAAGTTTTCGTATTGTTATACAGTGTCATAGTATTTTTGCACAGCATCAAAGTTCAATTGCATCACAACTTTGAAAACAATACTATGGTGATATGTATCACTCCCCCTTAATCAATACTTCATCTCATATGAAAACCTCTCCCCCTTACATAATGATCCGTAAACCATATGTATTTGTAGTATGACTACAAAATAATTCTCCCCCTTTTTGTCAATAAAAATTGGCAAAGGTACGAAAATTGGCGGGATCCTAATGAAATTCTCATAGAGATTCTTCATGATCAGAAGAGAACATACCAACTTATTTAGATGTTATCAAATAGTCGAAAACTAAATGCATTCATCAAGGAGTTTATAAAGATGCAAGACAACCCCTATAATATTCCACAGCCGCACTCCCCACAAAGATTTGGCAATTAAGCACAAGTTCAAAAAGAACTCTCCCCCATTAAATGTCATTCCCGAAAGAACAACAAAAGCGACCTTACTTTTACAAGAAAAGAAGGATTTCAAAAAGATAATTTGATACTAAACAGAAGTAAACCACTATAACAAGAAACAAATGAGGAATTGAAACAACACTTCACTGAACTTTCAAGTTGTCATTGCCCAAAAGATATTAATAGATCCAGGGGCAAGAGAACATCTAGAAATTTAATGAACTAGAACAACACCAATAGACTGCCGTAAGTGTTGAAACGTAGCAGTGTCTAGAGGTTTGGTGAGAATATCAGCCAATTATTGTTCTGAAGGCACAAAATCCATACTAATGATACTATTCTCATAGAGATCTCTAATAAAATGATGCATGGTGTCAATGTGCTTAGTTCTTGAGTGCTTTACAGGATTCTCAGTGATGCGAATCGCGCTGGAGTTATCATAAAAGATTTTCATTATTCCAGTGTTAATTCCATAATCAGCAAGCATTTGTTTCATCCATAGAAGTTGAGCCCAACATGATCCAGCAGCAATGTATTCTGCTTCACATGTTGAGAGGGATTGTGAATTTTGCTTCTTGCTATGCCAAGCAACAAGATTCAATCCTACATAGTAGAAACCCCCAGATGTACTCTTTCTGTCTTCTACACACCCTGCCCAATCAGCATCTGAATAGGCAGTAAGATCAGTGTTAGTATCAAAAGTATAAGATAGACCATACCCGATAGTACGAATAATGTATCGCATGATCCTTTTTGCAACAACAAGATGAGACTCCTTTGGATTTTCATGGAACCTAACACAACAACCAACACTAAAAGCAATATCAGGTCTAGTAGCTGTAAGATATAAAAGGCTTCCAATAATGGATCGTTAGAGTTTTTGATCCACTTTTACTCTTTTCTCATCTCGATGCTGTTTACCAGTGGTAGGCATAGGAGTTAGCTTTGGAGATGACTTCTCAAGACCAAACCTTGTAACAAGATCCCTAGCATATTTTTCTTGAGATAAGTAAATTCCATCTTTATGTTGTTGAATCTGTAATCCCAAAAAAAAAAAAATTCACCAACATTTCTCATTTCAAACTCCTTACCAAGAGAGACTTGAAAGTCTTTTGCAAGTTTCTCAGATGTTGACCCATAGATGATATCATCTACATAAACTTGGGCAATAACAACATCTTTTCCACTCCATTTGGAAAAAAAATGTTTTATCAGCTCCACCTCTTGAAAAACCTTTCCTAAGAAGGGAAGTAGTCAGTTTTTCAAACCAGACACGAGGTGCTTGTTTTAATCCATATAATGCCTTATTGAGCTTAAGGACATGATATGGAAAATCAAGGTTTTCAAATCCCTTAGGTTGAGCGACATAGACATCTTCCTTCAAATTTCCGTATAGGAATGCGGATTTTATGTCCATTTGAAACAGCTTAACCTTATGAAAACAAGCATGAGCTAATAATAAATGAATGGACTCAAGGCGAGCAACAGGTGCAAAGGTTTCATCAAAATCGATACCTTCGATCTGTGAATATCCTTGAGCGACAAGTCTAGCTTTGTTTCTGACAATGGTGCCAAATTTATCAGACTTGTTCTTGAATATCCATTTTGTACCAACAATATTGATATTGGGAGGACAAGGTACAAGTTTCCATACATCTTGTTTTTGAAATTAATTTAACTCTTCATGCATTGCATTCACCCAAAAGGGATCGCTAAGAGCTTCATCAATATTTTTTGGTTCTACTTGCGATAGAAAGCAACCAAAATTGCAAATATTTTGAAGGTTTCCTCTTGTCTTAACAGTAGAATCCTTTCCTCCAATAATACTGTTGGTATCATGATTCCTTTGAACCCAGAGGTGTCGTGGAGGAGCATGTTCTTGTTCATTGGAAATGTCCTGATTAGGACTTTTCTCCTCGTCACTGGAAATATCAGGATCAGTAATTGTTGGAAAAACTTCAACTGATTCTGGAATTTCTTTGACTTTCTCAATTGTCTCAGCTGGAGGCAATTCAGTAGGAGAACTATCATGACGAAAATTGCTCAGATCATCGATAATGACATTTGCCGATTCCATCATGACTTGGGTTCTGAGATTGAATACTCGAAAACCACGACTATCAGAAGCATAGCCAAGAAAAATACCTTCATCACTTTCAGAATCAAATTTTCCTTTCTGTTCACGATCCTTTAGAATGTAGCACTTGCTTCCAAACATTCTGAGATAGTGCAAGTTGGGTTTTCTACCATACCACAACTCATAAGGGGTGTTCAAGGTTTTTGAACGTAGGTAGACACGGTTGATCAAATAGCATGCTTTGAAAACAGCTTCTCCCCAAAACTTCAATGGTATGTTTTTGTTATGGAGCATTACTCTTGCCATTTCCTGAATGTTCCTATTCTTTCTTTCTGCAACTCCATTTGACTGAGGAGTGATAAGTGGTGAGTATTATTGAATAATCCCCAGTTTGTCACAAAATTCAAACACTTTGGTGTCTTTGAATTCAGTTCCACGATCGCTTCTAATTTTCTTTAGCTTACGACCTTATTCATTCTGGATTCTATTAACAATAATCTTAAATTCATCAAGGGTTTCATTCTTATGAGATAAAAATGCTACCCAAGTGAATCTGATGTAATCATCTACCATAATTAAAGCATACTTTTTTCCAGCAACAGTAGGTTGTTGAATGGGACCGAAGAGATCCATATGAATTAAATCAAGTGGAGCTTTAGTGAGAATATCTCAAGATGATTTATGTGGAACTTTTGTTTGTTTACCCTTCTGAAAGGCACTACAGGCACCCTCAATCTTGGTATTAATTTTGGTAACACCTTTAAAAAGTTCTTTATTAATGACTTAGTTAGAAGGCGATAATTGATGTGACCAAAACGTTCATGCCAAAGATGAGTAGATTCCACCTTAGTCAAATTGTAACAATTACTAAACTGAGTATCTAAGAGATAACAGTTGTTCTTACCACAAGTTCCCTGAAAAATTACTTTTCCATATTGGTCTACAATGTCACATCCTTTTGCATTGAAGACAACTTTATGGCCTTTGTCACAGATTTGACTAACAGAAAGAAGATTAGCAGTCATACCTTTAACGTAGACTACATCATGAATTTTCGGAACGCCAGGAAGTTTGATCATCCCCTTTTTGTTTATGTAGCAACACTTTCCATCTCCAAATGTCACTGGTCCTTCTTCAAACTCGTTCGACTCCACAAACCAAGAAAGATCACCATTCATGTGTTGGCTACATCCACTGTCAAGGAACCATTGAAAAGGTGATGTTGATTTGAGAGCAAAAGCACTCATACTAACACTACTAACCGGAATAAGTTTCTTGTTAGATCAGTACTCCTTTTGAGAGAAGAAAACAATTGTTCAGCTTTCTTGTGAAGATCACTAGCAACTTTTAATCTCTTTTTGAAGGACATACACGCATGTTGAAAATGGTTGCGAGAACCACAAAACATGCATAAACCAACATCTTTAAACTCATGCGAGAGATTCTGAGTTACATCAGGTTTGATAAAGCCAAGACCATGCTTATCTCCGGACTTTCGACATTTCTTTATAGAAGAGTTAAAGCTGTTTTTCATATCCATTGAAGAACAAGTGATAGACTTCAAATTCTTGTAAGTTGCGATTTCTTCAACAAGATCAGAGTTGATCCGAATTTGATCATCCAACTTCTTCTGGAGATTAACAAGCTCTTCAGAATGTCCTCGAAGATCAGAGTTTTTTATATAGATTCCGCAATGAAGATCATCAATTTTCTTTATCAACAACATACTTTCTTGACAGAGATTTTTGATGATATTTCCAAGATCAACATTCTTAACTTCATCGATGGTTTCTAGAACACACTCGGAGTTAAGTTGATCTAAACCTGGTAAAGCGTTTATTAAGATAGACTCGTTCATACTCAAATTGCTATAAACACTGACTTATGAGGTAATAAACGTGTTTTCCTGCTCTGATACCAATTGAAAATATGGGGGTCTAACAACTAGCACAAATATTTTGCTTCGCAATCTATATGGACAAACTCCAATACACTTGCAAGTGAATCGACTAGATAGTCAGACTCAAACTTGAAGAAAAGTGTATCCAAGAGTTTGTATCTCTATTTCTCAAATCAATCAGCAAATCAAACAAATATGAATATATGAGCCTGATTGACAAGAGAAATACTTGGATGGTACCAAGGACCAATATCCAAGATCAATCAAAGTCCTATCCTACAAACAAGGTCGGATTTAACTACGATTATTGATTAACGCACAACCTGTGATATTTCAATTATATAACAAAATATAATGCGGAAAAGAAATAACACTGACACCAAAATTTTGTTAACAAGGAAACCGCAAATGCAGAAAAACCTCGGGACCTAGTCCAGATTGAACACCACACTGTATTAAGCCGCTACAGTCATTAGCCTACTACAAGATAACTTCGGACTGGAATGTAGTTGATCCCTAACTAATCTCACACTGATCAAGGTACAGTTGCGTTCCCTTATGCCTCTTGAACCACGCCGGATTATGCGCACTTAATTCCCTTATTTGATCTCACCATTAACCAAGAGTTGCTTCAACCCAAAGCCGAAGACTTTATAAACAAATCTGTATCACACAAAAAAGTCTGAAATAGATAAATCTGTCTCCCACAGATATACCTATGATTTGTGTTCCGTCTTTTGATAAATCAAGGTGAACAGAAACCAATTTATATACCGGAATTATATTCCAAAAGAACAACCTAGTAATATCAATCACCTCACGATAATCTTAATCGTATGGAAACGAAACAAGATATCGTGGAATCACAAACGATGAGACGAAGTTGTTTGTGATTTCTTTTTATCTTGCCTATCGGAGATTAAAACCTCGAGCAAATCTTAGAGAAGATAGTACTCAAAACGATAGATATAGCAAGATCAGAACACGCAACTACAGAGAAAATAGTTGGGTCTGGCTTCACAATCCCAATGAAGTCTTTCAGTCGTTAACCTACAGGGTTTTGTGAAAAACCTAAGGTTAAAGGAGAATCGACTCTAGTCGCAACTAGTAGCACACAGGAGGTGTGAGGATTAGGTTTCCCAGTTGCTAGAGTTCTCCCTTATATTGTTTTAAAATCAGGTTTTGCAATCTAAGTTACCTTGGCAACAAAGCATTCAATATTCACCGTTAGATAGTAACCTGATTAGATTCAAGCCAATATTCAAGGACCGTTAGATCAACTTGGCTTGTTACACACAATTGAAATGTACCTTCATTTAGGTTTGGGTAACCGTACCTAAACGTGTACACTTTGATGGTTCAACCATAGTCAACAAAAAGTTAACCACATGAGCACTTTCATCTCAACGTTATTCATCTCTACCCATACTAGTTCAAATGACTTAAATGAAACTAGTTCTTTGGAGTTGATTCAATTGCTATATCTCATAGAAGTATACAAGACATAATTGAAGCGAAATTGGTTTTTGTTGATTCACATAAATCAACCATGAACATTATAGCCACGGTTTGCAAGAGATTGCATTCCTTATAATTTAATGTATAGTTCATGAGTTAAAACCGAATTAGAACATATTTCATTAAGGTATGCAAACGGGTACGCAAACATTAGTGACCGGACTAGAGTTGGCTTCGCCAGTATGCAAACAGGTACGCGTACCTAAAGTAATTCCAAACTCCAGCAGAAATTTCCGGACCTATACCTTACGCAAGTACGCGTACATGTATGTGTACTTAGGTACTCGGATTTTCACAAACCAATAAGTACGCATACGGGTATGCATACTATGGCTCCTAGACATGGATTACATACATGCAAGTATACACACTATAAAATCCAATAGATGTTCTATACTCCATTTCAATTATTGAAACATTCTTCTAGGACCACGATAGTTGTTATCCACAAACTAAAGTATCAAAGCAATTTTCAAGTAATCGAAGTTATAATCAATATGAAACATTCTGAGTCACATAACTTGGAAATTTCCATATGATCATCTTTTGACTTTCGTCAAGTATGCAAGATGAACTTGGTTAAAGCTAAAAGCTTACCAACACATATTTCGAGAAATATGTAAGCGAGTCAAAAGCTCAGCTCGAAATATCAAATGTTTATAAAGAAATCTATATAGCTAAACGATTATGTCTCAAGAAGGAGATAGAGTAAATAGACTTTCTAGTGATAGATGAGTTCAAGTCTTCACATACCTTTTGTTGAAGAAGTTCCACAAGTTCCTCTTGATAGTTCTTCGTCTTCAATCGATGAACGCCATGAAGTCTAGGCTCAACCACACTTTCTATCCTAATCCGAGACTTAGCTATATGTAGACTAGAAATCAAGACTTATAGTTTTGGCAACTAAACTTGAAAAACAAGCTTGAGATAGCAACGCTTGCGAGTTCGACCGAGCAGTGCTCTAACAAGCTGCGTGGAACCTCATGGTTTTTTTCTCCTTTTAGTTAATCAACTCATTAATTTAAGCTCCATGTGCGCTCTCGTGTTGAACAATAGGTTTTGGTTTTTAACTTATGTGAATCTTACCACTTTCTCTGCCCCATCTCTCCTTCATCACTTACTCTCATAAAGAGAAAATGGATAGAATTCTCTTAATCTTATTTGGTACTGTATTTTAACTTTCTAGCTAGAGGTGGCTAACTACACAGGTGAGTCAAGGTTGGAAGTTCATGCATGGAGACACCTACATTGTTGACCAAGACTATACTCTCAAAGTTTATAAATTTAATTAATTAGTGTACCCATATTTTATTTGATTTCTTTTAATTTGGTTTCCATCTGTTCCCTGATGTCCAGATCCAATTCATAACCAAGCACTATGGTGCAAGGCATCCCTACCCTATCCCTCAAATAAAGAGTGGGGAAATTACACGAAAGGAAGCATCACTATGGTGCCATTTTTCCCTTCCCTACACTACACGGCTACTCAGCAGCCATTTGAATAGTGCCAAACGGCTACTCAGTAGCCATGTAAGTCAACTCGCTGACTTGACCAATATGGCAACTCAGTAGCTGTATTATAGGTTTAAGTATCCAGTAACTCGAACTTCTTCCCCATTTCTTCTTCTTCTCTATTTTTTCCTTCTCTAAAACCCTTTCAACCCCTTTTGATTTTCATAGTGATTCCATGCGATTCTTTGGCTTAAATTAAAAGGGTTTGATCGTTACTCCAAGGTGAAACAAATCCATTCTCCAATTTCGAATTTTACCCACAAAATCATCAAAGGTGAGTGATTCTAATCTTAGGGTTTAAAATTAATTTGATTTTGATTTTAATGAAATTATTGATATTAGATTGGTTATGTGGTATGCAATTCAATAATATAATTAAAACATAGATTTAGAGAAAATTCCATGATTATTACTTGTTGTGTGTCTTGATTTATGTTGGCCAATTTGTTTGTAAACTACTATTTTATCGATGTATAACATCGATTGACTTGTACTTACGTATTGTATAGACAAATTGATACTATGTTTGTTGTTTGCAAAGGTACATAATGAGTCTAATGCGTGCTTATGTGAGAGTTAAATATGGAATCTATTTGGATACTTCTAGTGATGAAGAAGAGAAAGCTTTTCTAATGTTTACACAACTTTGTTTTGATGAACGGTTGCGTATTATTCGACAACCGATACCTAGGGAAGTACAGACACATAGTGTAATAACTCGTGATCGAGTGTGGCATGATGCGAAAATGATGAATGATTATTTTATACCTGGAACTGGTTATACCTCAAGACAATTCAAACAACGTATAGGCATGAGGGGAGAATTACTCAAGAAATTGTTAGGAAAATTGCTTGAAGTGGATCCAGAATGGCATCAACGTCCTGATGCAACCGGTACCATGGGACATTCTCCGCATATGAAATTAGTTGCCGTGATGAAATGTTTATGCAAAAGTACGGCAGCTGATAGTGTTGATGAATACACTCGTCTGGGTGCTACTACAATATACTATATCTAAAAAGATTTTGCCACACCGTTTGCATGACTTTTGGAGTAAGATATTTGCGTGAACCGACTCCTGAAGATGTTCAGAGGTTGCTAGCTGAGAATGCGGAACGAGGTTTTCCTGGAATGCTTGGTAGTGTTGATTGTATGCAATGGCCCTGGAAGAATTGTCTGATAGCTTGGCAAGTGATCGCTGTTGTATGCGTCAAATATAATACTCCCCACGAGACATAACTCATCCAATATGGTCGCCTATTGGTTCAAATGCTTGTTGAACATGCTCAATGTAATCGTGAATCATACGAAAATGAAAATAACTATTATCAATTATTGAAAAAGCACATTACATCATGTTCATCAACTTTAAACCCTTAAGACAAACAACACATATTAATTATTTAAAAAGCACATTACATCAATTCATATTCAAACTACTGATTAAACTAAAACATAACACCTATTCCGCCCATTCCACTGTTTGACATTCAAAGCATTTCCAATAACGTTTTCCATATATTCTTCTTTACCGATAAAAAAAAAACGTTTTCCACACTACAAAACAGAAGGCCTCTTGGGACGGTCAGAAAACCATCCCAAAAATGTATTATGGACGGTTGTTGTAGCGTCCCCAGATCCATCGTCACTAATACAACTTGGGACGGTTCTGACTTCTAGGGACGGTTCTGACTGGTCGTCACTAATACTTCTAGGGATGGCTCCACCTTTCTAGGGACGGTTTCGAAACCGCGGGCAAACATGTAAAAACCGTACCTAATATAAATGAATCATTAGGGACGCTTTTAAACCGTCCCTAATATTTGAATGATACTCGAAGGTAGTTTCCCTGTTTTTAGTTGGCAGAATGCCATCCCCTCATGCATCAACACACCAGGATTAGAATGCCATACAACAGAGAATCAGAGACAACTAGGATAAGAATTCCATACATCCACAAAACAGAGAATCAGTAGATGAAATTTTGTATTTATTCACAAAAACCAAGTTGTTTGTTTACAAAAGAGACCCATTCATTCTCAAAAACAAGTTGTTCTCAAAAAACAAGCAAGAATTTAGATGTTACTCTTTACAGTAAATGGTGTCTCTGTGTATCATCTGCTAACACTTCACAGCAAACCCTTCCTGCGTCTGAAATGCCTAAAGACCTCATCAATCCGAATAGGTTAATGTAGCGGATTAGAACCCTTCCTGCACCGTTCATGTCACATATCCTGCAACAAACAGAAGTTGTGGTAAGACGATACCACAATATCATCAATCTACTCAATACATCAGCTGAGTAGTTACATTCTTATCAGTCAAGAAAACCGAAAGAAAGCTTAACACATTCACAATGGCAACAATCAGTTTTGCGACGAGTGCTGCGCAGTAATGAACATCTCAATGCATATTGGGTCATCATTGTTGAACAACAAAGCAGCATCTTGGTTACTAAATGTATCAAAATGGGTTTCTGTGCAGGGTCCACCACAAGGACCAGTATTGCCCATCCCCCAGAAGTTATCTTAATTAAGGCAGTTGAGCAATCATGTTACAGAGTATTGTTATACCTATTTCATTCATTCCGAAATAGAATCGCGCATAGCAATCATGTTATTATAGAGAGATAGAGAGGTAGAGAGATTTATACCATCCAGAGAGAAGGCAATTGAGCAAGGTCATGATGTAAGGAAGCACCAGAGGATTGTTGAGTCGGTTTGGTTTTTATGATTCTACGAAATGTCACTCTGCAGATTATGATGGTCATTATCAAGAAATAGAAATAGGTTGACGATCACCATTGGTGTCGGTAAAACAAGAAAAAGATAATTCAAGAAACCTAATTAAGCTAAGCATGAACAGTAATTAACCCCAAATTTGTTATTAGAATCTGAAAGAAGACATTAATGTCTAAATTCTGTAAGACCTTAATGAAATTTCTCAGTTCTGTAGTGGACAAGATCAAAAGAGATAACTTACAGTGGAGACAAGAAGAGAAACAGAGCAGTTGCATTCCCTGTTTCAGAGAGACATCATACCCCATAATTAACGAAATCAACAAAGAAACTCACATACACAAATAAAAAAAAGAAAGAAGCAAATTAGCTAATGATTGAATTTTTTATAAACCTACCAAAGATTCCAAAGATGAAACAGAGGATTTCTTCTTGTTCTTGTTTAATTGAGAGAGATGATGATGAAGAAGATGAGTCATCTTTCAGGGTAAAAATGCGAGTAATGTGCCCAAGATTACCGGCTCGAGGTACTTGCTTTCCAACGGAACATGAAGTCAACTGCAGGTCACAAATTGATTTCATTCGTTGCGGTACATAAAATGAAATACAAGAAATGCAGAATCAAATCTAATTTTCAATAAATTGAGGAGTACCTGATCTGAAACACCAGCAATATGCACCTGGCGCAATACACCTTAAGTCAGTGAGTACAGAAACTAACACAAATTTGACTGAAGAAGTAAATTCACACAAAACATGGGCCCTAAGAATACCTGAGATTCAACCAAAGAATTACCAAATTCTCACAGATTCCAAAAACTAGTCTTTACATCAAAAACACAAGCAAAAGTTCAAAACCCAGACTGTAAAACAACAAGAAGAAAACTAAAGTAAAACACGTTAATAAAGAATAGACGTGGAAGACGCTAAACTCTATATATAAATTATCAGAGAAGATGGAATAAGTCAATAAACTATACATACATGCACATTCTGCAGTCACGAAAGTCTCTCTAAGGCGTTCGATTTCAGATAATGTATACAATAGATAACAATAAAAAACCATGTTCTGTAGATAGTTTGTGTGAAGGCGTTTAAAAAATGTAAAACTACAGCTTCTGTTCCATATAAATCTATCTATTTTTCATAACGAAAGAAGTTGCATGCTTTTATCCATCCAGAACATTTTGAGTAATCATAATTCATTTCAAGGAAATCAATGTCTGGAACGATGGGAGCAAAGAATAAAAAAAATTAATTTGTGAGTAGTGCAGTTTTTGGGATGCATAAAAAAGAATTGCCTATATGTAACAGAACTTCTCCCGGTAGGGAGTAAGAAACAACGAATGAAAAATGTCTCGCAGGGCAACAGCACAGCATTGCCTCAATAATTTCTGAAGAGAGGCTAATAATCGCAAATCCAGTAGAGATGTGAAACCACAGCCTAAATATAAAGAGTTGTTGTTGATGCAACTGCAGGCAATTATCAGTAAAATCAATGAAAAAATCAAAGCAAAGCAGGCTGTGTGCATGTCGGTTAAAGTGTATCTTAAATCAGGACATTAAAGTGTATCAGAAAATCATGTAATTCAAGGACAAAATCAGGACATTTAAGCATAAAAAAAAATCCAAAAAAATTTCATCACACTGTGAATTCTCAGTCTAATTGGAAAGACCCAGTTTAGTATTAGATTCATTCTACTTAAAATCCCACATACTACTTCAATTCTAAGTACAGTCTTCATCGGATGGTACAGAATTTGTCTACTCCATCACTTCGATCCCAAAACGGAAACCCAAATTTGTTTACTGACTTGTCGAATGAACGTGATTGCACAAATTCATCTATAATTACAATTGACAAACCAAATCAAAACCAAATGGAAGTTAACAATAATCTCCATATAAAACAAATTTATCAAAACCTAAATTTGAAATTAAAATCAACCAAGAAAAAAAATAAAATAAAAATAATTACCTAAATATCAACATGGTCCATTATTCATTGTTGAGAACCACAGTCATGGTCTTCACAAGGATCTTTGTGTTAATTAGGTTAAAGAAACGAAAAAAGGGGGGAAGGGTGGTTCTGCAAAAGTTAACAGCAGGGTTTTTTTTTATGAGAAGAAGGGAACAAAAGAAGGAAGTTATGAAAGGAAATGGGCAAGTGGAAAAACATGGGTCTGTTGAAGTGGGGTTAGTTATGTGGTGTAAGGATATGTTTACACGTAGTTTTGTGGGGCAAACCTCTATTTCTCAATACTCTCATCATAATTATCCACATCAGCAAAAATTGGGGCCAGAAAAAAGGAGAATTGAGTATTGAATTTCAATTATCATCTGGTTAGATGCAGATGAAGATCCCTGGGAATAATAAATGATTCTATATTTTTCGATGTTTCTTTACTATCCTATTGTTTAATTTTAATTTTTGAAAAAATAAGCCCATACAACTTTTGGACCTTGTCATGTAGAGGTCAAGCCCATTAAACTTGCATTGGTGCACCAATATGCGGTTTACAGTGTTTAGTATAGCTGTTAGTCGCTGCTCCAAGCAAACGAGGAATAGCAATAATCCATCTTAAGTTATCAAAAGAAATTCATTCTTCTGTTCAACCCCATCGTTTTAGATTCCAGAGTAATAACAATTATCAATGCGGAATATCTTGTATATATGAGGAGAAAAAAAGAGGATAGTGCGATTTTTTATTGGTGTTGTAATTTAGTGGTAGTTTGTCAGTTCCTTGGGTTTGGGTTTCTCTCGGCCGTCAGGTGGGATGGACAATTTTTCTCCACCTCTTTCTTCGCTATTACCAACTACCTCTCAAGTGGTAGCTGGCTCATCTGTGAGAGGAGAAGGCAATGGTTTAGTTTCTGTCCTTCAAGGTTCCTCACAGTTTGTAGGTAAGAGATGTGGGGGTGTTTATAGGTGTTGATGGTGGTTTTTAGTTTAGGGCGGAAACAGTAGAAGTATGCCTAGCTGACCCGGTGTCAGGAATAGTAGACCTTGATACGTCCATATTCCGCAAGGAGTCTGAAGAATATACTAAAAACTGATGTGTGCCTATGCCGCTCTTCATATTGTATTGAAACTCAAACTCCTAAATGATTTTTTCACTAGTATAGAGCCTAATGAGTATTTAATCTCTCGCCTGCATTATTCACTAATGTATGGCTTGCTAAGTATTTTTCCTATGCTATGTTCCCCAGCTGAACTCTTAATATTGACATGACATGACGATTAATGTTTGCTCGCAGCTGAGTAGCATGAATCTCCCGAAGTGTCAGGATTAAGATCTGCATGAAAGTACTTATTCGGATGCACGCTGCGCTGCTCTGAGAATAAAATTAGTGATTTTGTGCCAACGCACAGAAATCATCAAATTTGATTGATTTTGTGGCAACCCGAAAAATTCAATTTTTTAACCTAATTTTATAAATTTGCAAAAATTAGGTTTTTGCTGCTTCCGCAATATCTTGAACCCTATTGGTCGAAACTAATCCTAGGTACACAAGGAGATTGATCCAACGGTATTAAATGAACAACTACAAGTGAGTTGTCTATGAACAACCAAACTATGGTTTGGTTGGTTTTGAGAAGTCTAAGGTTTCTATGAGGGTTTCCAATCTATCTATGCAGAACAAGTGATAGACTTTTGAATAACGAATACAGACTCAAAACTAAATCCATGTGCCAGTCACATTTATTCTCTTTCTTCTGCAACACTTCACAATATGAGCATCAGTAAGAACTAACCACATTGATCAGTGCCAAAACTTTAAGAGAAAGGGGTACCATTCAAGAGGAAAGCTTCTATGTTTCACAGATGAAGCTCAACACATCAGCAGCGGATAGTCGAGCCATATATTTCCCTATTATTGCAGCTATGCGAAGAAAAGAAAAATAACATGTAACTAACACCAACAACAGTATCAACAGAAAAGGGCAGATAGTAAATCTGTCTACTTAAATAGAATGACAAGATGGTCTACCTGAATTCCGTCTAGCTCTCCGTTGATGATACGTATGATCAATATACCTTGGTAGCTATTACTATAAAGGCGGAATTCAGAATAATAATAGACGAGAAACTTAGAAAAACATAACACAAGTAGTAATTCGAAGAAAATATCTTCTCTCGATTATGAACAAAAAAACGATTACAATTCTCTCTTTGTTATGCTCATAATCTTCTCTAAACAGTGGATTAACCTTAAACTGTTTGCTAAGCTTGCACAGGTATTGTTCCAAGCTTTCTCTGGGTTTTCTATCTAGTATCATGTCCTTAGCTATTAGCCAAAGCCCTCTATTTATAACCTTCATCGTACTTATCCGACTAAGTACTTCTATTACGAATCTATTTCCTAAACTAAGAGCATTGCCTAAAACAAAACTCTTCCCTAACTAGGAATTCTGCCCAAAAAAGGATTCCTACCTAGAATAGGATTCTTCCCTCAACTTAGCTTGAGGTTAACTAAGTTCCCTAAAGGAGTACGGATACACCTGTATCATGGGTCCCCCTTTTAAGAACTTGAACTCCTGTGAGAGTTAAAAATGAAGGTTAGGGAACTCGAGAGCCTCTTTTTCCTTGTTAAACCACTTGTCCTTGCTAGGAACTTGACCTTTACATCAAATTAGAAAAGCTTTTTTCTCTCCTTGTCGTGTTTTAGTTACTCTTCGCTCCAATACGCAGTCTTCCTTGAGTGGTTCCTCTCTATCAAACCATAAGTCTTCTACCCGTGGTAAGATCATAGTGTCGTCACCGTCATCATCTAGTAATGGTGGTTCAAACAACTTCAAGTATTCAGCATTTATAACCGAGTACATTCCTAGATAAGGTGGCAGATCTAGACGAAAGGCATTGTCACCAATCTGATCGAGAATACGAAATGGTCCATACCTCAATGGCTTCAACTTCTTACCTTCCCCCTTCAGTCGTTCCTTACCTAATTTTAACCATACCAAGTCACCAACACCGAAATTACAAGGCACAAGATGCTTGTCATGCTTTGCTTTGTATTTGGCGTGTGACTTCTTTAATTGTACTTCAACAGTTATATGAATCTGAGATATCTTCTCCAAGAACTTTTGTGCCTTTTGCCGTTCACTTCCTTCCTTTCTCCCCATTGAGGTGTTACTAGAAAATACTAGATCGAAAGGACTAGGTGGTAAGTAACCATAGCACGTCTCAAAAGGATATTTTCCCGAAGAACTATGAACTGCTCTATTGAATGCAAATTGTAGATATGGTAAACTCTCATCCCAAGTTTTAGGATGCTTGGAATTATATCCCCTTAACATGTGAACCATAGTCCTGTTGACCATTTCTGTTTGTCCGTCTGTTTGTGGATGAAAAGTTGTACTCTTCTTCAACCTAGTGTCCATCATCTTCCATAGAGAATCCCAAAAATGACTAAGGAATCGACTATCCCTATCAGAAATAATCGAAGTTGGTAAACCAAAATGCTTCCACACATGCTCAAAGAAGAGCTTTGCTGCACCGTCTCCCGTTACCATCTTTGTACATGGAATTAATGCAAGCATCTTGCTGAATCGGTCGACCACAACGAACAAATAATCATGACCAGACTTGGTCTTTGGTAACCACAAGGAAAATCCATAGAAATACTCTCCTAA
The DNA here is from genome assembly GCA_023531105.1 of Papaver atlanticum. Lineage (NCBI taxonomy): Eukaryota > Viridiplantae > Streptophyta > Magnoliopsida > Ranunculales > Papaveraceae > Papaver > Papaver atlanticum. The sequence continues at coordinate 3,183,675 of JAJJMB010012638.1, read as the reverse complement.
GGTCTTGATGGTACTGGCAATGGTAGATATAACCCACGTTTTCTGTTGGAAGGTTTAGATGTGTTGCACAACTTACACCCTCTAACTAACTTAGTCACATCATCTTGCATCTTTGGCCAAATGACATAACGACGAAGGTTAATAAGAGTCTTATTCATCCCAAAGTGTCCAGCAACTCGGGATGTGTGTGCTTCTCTCAACCATTGTAAATGATTTCCATCTTATGGAATGCAAAGTAACTGACCCTTGTATAACAATCCATCTCGGAGTTCAAACTCGCCTTTCAATCCACTCTTTACACCTTCTAACACCTTCTTGAAGTCTTTGCTAGATGCGTATGACTCTGCATACTCTTGAGGAACAATCGGCTGAATTCTCATGGCCACCATTAATGCTCGGACTGGTGGACGAGACAACATATCTGCCAACTTGTTTGTTACTCCCTTCTTGTACTTAATGAGAATGTTGAAACTCATCAAGTAAGACATCCACTTCATGTGTCGGGCTTGTTATAGTTTCGTCTGTGCGTGTAGATACTCCAATGGTTTGTGATCTGAATGTACCACTACTTCTTTACCTAAGAGATACACTCGCCAATGCTTGATACATTGGTATAAAGCATAAAATTCCTTATCATAAGGTGCGTTGTTTTTAATGGCACCTGAGAACAATTCTGAATGGTACTCTACTGGTTTACCATCTTGCAATAACACTCCTCCCAATGCATAGTTAGAAGCGTCGGTCTCAACTTGAAAAGTACGCTATAAGTTAGGCAATGCCAACACCGGTGCTTCTGAAATTTTCCTTTTTAGTAACTGAAAAGCGTCTTCATGGATTTGTTGTCATTCAAACTTTTCCTTAAGCTCCCGTCAAACCATGTAATGGTCCTACAATAGTCGAAAAATGCAAGATAAACTTACGCAAGTATGTGCAAGCTCCCAAGAAACTCCTGATTTCAGTTACAGTACTAGGTCTAGGTCACTTAGGATCACTTCGACCTTCCTTGGATCGATCTTCCGTTGTCCACACCAACAATGAATCCAAGGTACACCAACTCCTCTTCCAAACTCACACTTCTTTACGTTCAACTTCAGCTGGCCTTCATGTAACACTTTAAACACCTTCTCAACGTGAATGAGATGCTCTTCCCAAGTTCTGCTGTATATAAGGATATCATCCAAATAAACAATCACAAAATCTTATATAAAAGGTCGTAACAAATTATTCATCAAACGCATAAACGTCGCTGGAGCATTACACAAACCAAAAGGCATCACCAACCATTCGAACAAGCCTTGTTTGGTCTTGAAAGCAGTTTTACATGTATCATCTTCTCGAACTCTCACTTGATGGTATCCAAATTTGAAATCTAACTTTGTAAAGACTCGAGCTTTTTCCAACTGATCCATCATGTCGTCTATCCTAGGTAGAGGGTAACGATTCTTAATAGTGATCTTGTTCAATGCTCTATAATCAATACACATACGCCAGCCTCCATCTTTCTTTGGTACCAACAATACCGCTGATCCACAAGGTGAAGCACGTGGCACTATCATTCCTAATTCTAGGAGTTCTTGGACTTGTTTCTTGATCTCATCAGATTCCTCTATGGTCGTGCGATAAAGACCTACATTAGGAAGAGAACTCTCTCTTTGGCGGTAAGAGAAAGGGATACCATTCAAGAGGAAAGCTTCTATGTTTCACAGATGAAGCTCAACACATCAGCAGCGGATAGTCGAGCCATATATTTCCCTATGATTGCAGCTATGCGAAGAAAAGAAAAATAACATGTAACTAACACCAA
>JAJJMB010012638.1:3099350-3181861 GCA_023531105.1 Papaver atlanticum | reverse complement strand
TAGAATGACAAGATGGTCTACCTGAATTCCGTCTAGCTCTCCGTTGAACCTCTTATTTAATCTCAGATAGACCATCTTGTCTCTCACCTTGGCTGTATCAGTGGATTTTTGAAACACAGGACATAGTACCCTAGAGTCCTATCATAAAGGGTTTTTATGGATTGGTCACGTGGATAATTCATCCTAATTATCTACTAAAACCATCTTCAATTGGAAATCATGCTTCCATTACATCAATTTTCATTACCTTTTCAGTATCCAAAAAGCTAACTTTTTAAATCATCATCAACAAGCACATCAGAAAGAACTAACTTCCAAAAGATCTTCTTGAATTGGAAGTTTTCTCTCAAGATGACAACATGAAAACCCAATATACTACAATTTCTCGATGCTAACCTAGCAAATATGACTAAACTATGCGTACATTTCCAAAAATAAATAATACAAAATATTCATCAAAACATATCAAATTGTAAGCAATTCCATTCAAAAATAAATAAAAATATAAGCATCATCAACAGTAGTTTTATAATTAGGAAATAGAAGCATCATCAACAATTCCATTCAAACTTTAGAGGTATTATAGTTTTCAAATAGTGAATTACACTAACCTGACCAGGAAATAGAAAAGCAGTAGTAGCTTTATAATCAGAAAACAAAGCATCGTCAACAGTAGTCTTGGATCCAACAGAAACACTCATTGAAACCCTAGATTTATCAACATTCTTCGAATTAAACAGTCTAACTCCATTTCTAGAACCAGAAAAACTCGAACAACTCTTCAAAGAATCAGAATAAGAGATCTTTGGAAGAGAAATAGATGGAATTATGACCGAAGAAGACATGTTTGAAGAGGATTGTAAAGAGATTAATGAAGAAGAAGATGATGAAATTGGATTTGTTTTGAGAGTGTAATAGCGAGGAAACAGTACTCGCATTTGAATTTATAGAGAGACTGTTTGTTTGTGTTTACAGAAGATATCTCAAATGCGATTACAGAGGAAATGGTAATCGCATTTGAGGAAATGGTAATCGCATTCAAATGCGAGTACTCTCAAATTAAGATAATAAAACACAAACAATGTGCATGAAATGTTGGTGTCAGAGCATAAACTGACCTTGGTTTATTCTTCATAGGATAAGCAACCACCTGTTCAACAATCCCAAGGTTCAAATCCATAATTTAGATTAGAGTGATTCAATCAATTTACAACCAGATCAAGTCAGCGGGGTGCATACCATGATGTTTCTGTGCTAACTACACCTAGCTAACAAGATTTTTCTACTTCGCGAAAGGTCAGTCTTTTGAAGAGTATTGGTCCAAGGAAAATATCATTTGGCATCATAACATACATCCCGAATAGCGAGTATTGGGGTCAGGATTTCTGGTCTTTCTGAATCCCCAGTTGTGTATGCATGTATGTTTCAGAAAAGTACTTAAAGACTTAAAATTTCAAATCCTTCAACCAGATACTCTTCCTAAGACAACCCAACATATCTTGTTACTTAACCAGGCATACACAATACACAATTGATAGTCATTAAACTCTAATGCATGGTACAAGATTGGCTATAGTAAAGATAAAATGGCAGAATATAAAAAAATCTTAAGCAACACAAGAAATAAAACATTTGTAGTAAAGTTAGTATGAAAAGGAATTGTAGAAAGAAAATTCACCTTTGAGTTTATTGACAAACCATTTGGCGCTTCCCTCGATTGTACAAGACAATGACTGATACAGGGAAGACAATTATATGATTAACAAATTTTCAAATAAATTTGTAGCTAACAATAGGTAACAACAATAAGAATGCGGACAAAATATTAGTGCATCACTAAATCCATCTATTCCTATCTCTAAGTAACACCATCTATCCCGATTCAGGGTTGTACATCTCAAGTCATTCTAGCGGGTCTGTCAGTATATAACCTTCTAGATTCTTAGTATATTACTCCTTCCCCATACCATCTTTTTATTCAGTATAAGTACATATTTTACTTAATGGTCTGAGCCAAAATTGCAACTTGTTCACAGATTTATGCATCAAGTTCCTATATTTCCTTAAAATCTGACAGGTCAACATTCTGCTTATTTAGAGTCATTAGCCGTTTAGAAATCTCTTGCACGTATAAAGAGGAATAAGCCTGTAAAACTGAACTAACGGGTACAAAAATAGGCATAAATTTTCAATTTTTCTAAAATTAGGTCACATTTTAACTTAAGATCACTTAGATCTAATCTGGTTAACAAGTGTCCTAAGAAATTAACAAATCTTAATCAAGAAGAGACTAATAATTCTACTATCAAATCTCATATAAAGGTAGAGAATGAAAACTCTAGTGAAACGGGAAAGGAGACTTACAGTGATATCATCGCCAACTGAATCGATTTCTTTGTTGGCTTTCTTGCCTAATCAGTAGCTTCCTACCTTGTTCAGTATCTGATCCATTTACTAACTAACTATTTATTCAGGAATTAGATCCAGATGTCTTATGAATTTCCTTCCCTTCTCTTTTCCCTAGCGAAGTTCTGCAAACTAAAAAAGGAAGAAAGAAAGAGAGAGATGGGAGTTGTGGCGCAGTTGGGACTTGTTCGACTTAGTCTGGTAATCGCTCTCACCGATTTAGTCAAGTTCGCGGGCTATTTTACTTCGTCCAGTCCTACTCTGATTTAGTCTTTTAAAATGGGGAGATGCAGATACTAAAATAAACTAGACTAGACTAGAAGTAAGACCGGTGAGGAAACCACACTTCACTAGTTTGCCTTATTTTTCGTGATGATTATCAGATGATCCAACTGTAAAAATTGTAGTTGTATCTTTTCTATTGACAACTAGATCTAACGATTATAAAACTACTAACATTCAAGATTCACAGATAAATAAGATGTAAAGAACATGAAAATAAAGATTAACACAAGTATGTAAAGTGGTTCAGTCCTTAGAGACCTACATCCACTGGAAAGAATCTACTTCTTTATTAATCAAGGTCTTACCTTGGAAAGAGTTACAAATATCACTTTTCTCACTCTTTCTTTTCCTAAGTCTCTCAGGAATTCTCTGTAGAAAGACCATCTAACATTACATGTCCATCTCCTTCTACATGGACTGGTATTTATAGACAAGTTAAACTCGCGAAGGTGCATTCTGATCTCGCCGAGCTAGAGGAGTTGTTGTACATCGTCTCAGTATCTCGGACGAACCTCCAACCGTCCCATGTGATGTCTCGCTCGGTCTCCTTCCGAGCCATCTCTTTTTGTGCCTTGTCGTATTACTCCCTCTTGAGGGCATCGTACTGCACCATCCTCAGTCGGTAATATAGATCGTCCGAGTCTTCTGATGTGGTAAACTTTCATCCTTATCTTCTCTGATCCTTCATTAAATGCACCCCTTCTTTTTAGACTTGACCGTCTGAGCGGATTAGACTACTCCTTACACGCGTCATACATGTAACGTTCGTAGCAGTCATCTCGATTCAGACGAAATCTCCTTTTAGGTTATGATCTGATACTTCTATATCGCCATTTTATCGTGAGATCACCTCATGTGATGCTTCCACGTGGCGATTGGGTATTTTACCCTCACAATTTGCTCATTTTATTTTCATCTTACGAGGGATATGATGGGGAGAAAACTTTGTAACCGGCCATCTTTATCGCCACGTTTACATTTTTGTCTGTTGGTCTTGAAGCATCGGTTGACCGCCAGGGATTTTTATCCCTATAAAGCCTCCTTAGGGTAAAGAGTTGGACTTCATTCTCTTCTTTCCTTCTGTGGGGTTTTAAGTTCTTAATTTTCTTATCTCTTTTGTAGAAATTTTCCCATGTCTGATGAGGGTTTTCCTCCCTGTCCTCCATGGAGTGGGATTTCTGCTCTTTCTCCCCCGAACATGATAGTATTTCCTCTCATTTAGATGATTCATTGGTTCTTTTTGTTTCGATTTCTAGATCATCACCAATGTCTGCTCCAATAGTTTCCTCATGTGGTTCAGCTTGGAACCACTGTTTGCAATGTGTTTCTACATGATGTTTAGATTGGAAACACTTTCTATTGCGTGTTTCTGTATGATGTTTAGCTTAGAAACACTTTTTACTGCCGTATAGGAGTATATATGTATTTTTGTGTCTTAGTTAGTTTTTCTTTTCTGGGTTTTGCTCCGTAGTCTGTATAGACTAAGGCCTTTTTATTGCGTGTTTCTGTATGATGTTTAGCTTAGAAACACTTTTTACTGCCGTATAGGAGTATATATGTATTTTTGTGTCTTTAGTTAGTTTTTCTTTTCTGGGTTTTGCTCCGTAGTCTGTATAGACTAAGGCCTTTTTATTTTTGGTGATGGAATGCAGATCGCTCAAGCTGCTTGGATGCTAAGGTATAAAATTCTGTCTTGATATTTTCAGGCATATATACCTTGCCCCTGTTTTATGGCTTAGCATCGTGTATATTTTGCAGCGAGGGAGGGATGCTGGTTCTTGCACTATTTGGTGGTTTTGAACCAGACGACTCCTTGTTATAGATGATGATCTGGATCAGAGATCGGGATCGCATTTGGATGAGAGCAACTGCTCCGAGGACAGACCTTGTTGAATGCCTCCGATTATCTGCCCCAGTTGGGACGTGTAGATTAGGACAAGGAAGAACTTGTTGTTCGTTCATCTGGCTAGTTATTTTTGTGTAAATCCTCGAGTGTACGAGGCGACTGTACTTTCTATTGTAAGGGAATTAACAAAGTTATTGTTATTATCTTTGTAATAGTGGTACTTAGGTAGTTGTTTGTTCCTGTTGTTTGTCCAACCATGGGTGACAAGGCCAAGGAATGATCAGTTCCTGAATTGGTCAGGTCATCTCTTATAGTGTTGGGTTTGAAGCGTGACAAACTTTATTACATACCCTAGTGTTGTGCCTCTTTGGGATTAGTATTTAATGGTGTCATGTGTAGGTTACACCTGCCCCTTTGTCAAGTGATCAAATCGTTTGAGTCACTTTGATGTTAACCATTGTATGGAGGGCGACATCGCGGTCGAGTAATTCTTCCCTTAGCCAAAGGCAAGTTTCTCAATTCTGGATATCTCCTGTTATATCAGGATGTCATCCGATATCGTGATCGTGGTGGCATTACCTTAGGTTTATTCCGTCTTAGGTAGCTTAGGGTATTCCCCGCGTCATCTTGTCCTTTGTTATTAGATGGCATTGCCTTAGGTCTATGTATCCATCTTAGGCAGCTTAGGTGTTTTACCCGCATCACTCTGTGTAGAGTGGAAGGTGTGGCTTGCACCGAGCCATGATCTTGATGGACTTTTGTAATGTGTGTGAAAGATGATTATGCTATATGCAGTGGGAAGTACAGATAAAAGCGAAAATTTTCAACGATGTAAAACAAAAGACTCGACATAAAGATAAAAGAAAAACATAAAAATTAATAGAAAAGTGCACAAAATATGAATTTTATTAATCTCAAAAGAGGGTTTAGAGGCCCTTGGTACATTTAAGTAAGGTTTCATGACCTTTTACAAGTAGGGATTCAAATCCGTTTTCATAGTTTGGCCTTCCATGTGATAGGTTGCTCAAGCATTGTATTGCTTTTAAGTACTTGATATTCCAGGGTCATTCTAATTCTTCCCCATTTGGTTTGAGCAATCTGTATGCTCCTTCGCCAGCCTTGGCTATGACGGTAAGTGGTCCTTCCCATATAGGTGCAAATTTTCCTGACTAGCGCTGGTACGACAGGATCTCACGCCAGACCTTATCGCATGGACTGAATTGTCTGTGATTGACACGTTTGTTATATTCTCGATCCAATCTGCGATGGTAGTTTTCTATCCTTTGAAGGGCGATTTCTCGGTTTTCTTCGAGGTCGTCCAGCTTGGCGAGTATCATATCCGAGGTTAGGTTCTTTTCCCAAGCCTCGGTCTTGGTGGTTGGAAGCATTGCTTCAGTTGGTATGATTGCCTCTGTGCCATATGTTAGGGCGAATTGGGTCATCCCCGTTGCTTCCCTTCGTGCGGTTCGATAGGCCCATATGACATTGTGTAGTTGTTCGCACCAACTATCCCCATGTCCATCCAGCTTCTTTTTTAGCATGTCGGCGATAGTTTTATTAGTCGCCTCACCTTGGCCATTGCTTTCAGGATAAATCGGTGTGGATTTGTTTTTCTTGATCTTGAAGCAATTAAAGAGAATATTGATGTTTTTTCCTTAGAGTTGGGCTCCATTGTATGATACGATGTCGGCTGGGATACCAAAGCGACAGATGATGTGTTCGAATAAAAATTTAAAGACATCGTGGTCTCTGATATGTTTAAGGGTTGCGGCTTCTACCCACTTTGTGAAGTAGTCTGTGGAAACAATCAGATATTTTCGTTGTCCGGTGCCTGCTCGTAGGGGTCCTACGATGTCAACCCCCCACTTGGTGAATGGCCAGGGACTGAGGACTGATTTTAAGTCCATGGAAGGGGCATGCCTTCGTTTGCCAAATTTTTGGCATTCAATGCATCGTTGTGCCATTTGTTTTGAATCTTCGTTCATGCGAGGCCAAAAATATCCTTGTAGTCTTGCCTTGTGAGCTAGGGATCTACCTCCACTATGGTTTACAGCATACCCTCGACGTATTTTTGTTAAGATTTTCTGTCCTTCTTTGAAGGATAAACATCGAAACAGTGGCCCCAGGTATGATTGTCTGTATAATATCCCGTCTCTTAACTGATAGTTTGCTGATCGAGATATTACTTTGTGAGCGAGTTTTTGATCGCTTGGGAGACTACCGTCAGCCAGATATTTCATGATTGGAGTTCTCCAATCGTCTTCGGACAAAGCTTCTTGGCTTGTGTCCGTATTAAGGATTTCCATATCTCCTTCTATAGGAATGGATGGGAGTAATACTCTTTCAATTATCACAGATGTTGCCTGTGGATCTGTCGTCATAGAGGCAATGAAATCCAGGGAATCTGCGTGCATGTTGTTATTTCTACATAGGTGTCGGAAGGTGATATTAGGTATCTGTCCGATGTAATGCTTAGCCAATTACAGATATCGCTGCAAGCATGCATCGGAAGCTTGGTATCTCCAATCTATTTGTCGTATGTGTTAGAGCACTGCTCGGTCAAACTCGCAAGCGTTGCTATCTCAAGCTTGTTTGTCAAGTTTAGTTGTCAAAACTATAAGTCTTGATTTCTAGTCTACATATAGCTAAGTCTCGGATAGGATAGAAAGTGTGGTTGAGCCTAGACTTCACGGAGTTTATCGATTGAAGACGAAGAACTATCAAGCGGAACTTGTGGAACTTCTTCGACAAAAGGTATGTGAAGACTTGAACTCATCTTTTTCACTTGAAAAGTCCACTCTCTCTATCTCCTTCTTGAGACACAGTCGTTTTAGCTATATAGATTTCTTTATGCATAATTGATATTTCGAGTTGAGTGTTAACTCGCTTATCTGTTCTCGAAATATATGTTGGTAAGCTTTTAGCTTCAACCAAGTTCATCTCGTTCTTGACGAAAGTCAAAAGATGATCATATGAAAATTGCCAAGTTATGTGACTCGGAATATATCATGGAATGATCATAATTTCGATCATCTGAAAAATGGCTTAGATACTTTAGTTTGTGGTAAACAACTATTGTGGTCATTATAAGAATGTTTCAGTGATTTAAAAGGAGAATAGATCATCTATTGGTTTACATAGTGTGCGTGCTTGCATGTGTGTAATCCATGTCTGGGAGTCATAGTATGCATACCCGTAAGCGTACCCATCGGCTTATGAAAAATCGAGTACCCAGTACACGTACCTGTACGCGTACTTGCGTAAGGAATGGGTATAACTTTTTCTACTGGAGTCTGATGAGATATCAGATATACTTACCTGTACGCATACTGGCGTAAGCCAACGCCGGTCCGGGTCATTAAGGTTTGCGTACCCGTTTGCATACCTTAATGGGATATGTTCTAAATTCGGTTTTATATAACATGAACTATTCAATAAATTATAAGGGATGCAATTACTTGCAAACCGTGGCTATAATTGTTCATGGTTGATTTATGTGAATCAATAAAAACCGATCATGGTTCAATTGTGTCTTGTATACTTCTATGAGATTGTATAGCAATTAAATCATCTCCAAAGAACTAGTTTCATTTGAACTAGTATGGGTAGAGATGAAAATGGTTGAGAAGAAAGTGCTCATGTGGTTAACTTTGGTTGACTATGAATGAACCAACAAGGTGCACACGTTTAGGTACGGTTATCCAAACCTAAATGAGGGTGCATTTCAATTGTGTGTAACAAGCCAAGATGATTGAGTTTAATCAGGTTTCATCTAACGGTGAATATTGAATGCTTTGTTACCAAGGTAACTTAGATTGCAAACCCTGATTTGAAAACTATATAAGGGAGAACTCTAGCAACTGGGAAACCTAATCCCCACACCTTCTGTGTGCTACTAGTTGCGACTAGAGTCGATTCTCCTTTAACCTTAGGTTTTTCTCAAAACCATGTAGGTTAACGACTTAAAGACTTCATTGGGAATCTGAAGCCAGACCCAACTATTTTATCTGTAGTTGCGTGTTCTGATCTTGTTGTATATATCGTGTTGAGTACTATCTTTTCTAAGATTTGCTTGAGATTTTATATCTCTGATAGGCAAGATTAAAAGTAGTCACAAACAACTTCGTCTCATCATTTGTGATTCCACAATATCTTGTTTCGTTACCATACGATTAAGATTATTGTGAGGTGATTGATATTACTAGGCTGTTCTTTGGGAATATAAGTCCGGTGTATCAATTGGTTCATGTTCACCTTGATTTATCAAAAGACGGAACAAAAATCATAGGTATGTCTGTGGGAGACAAATTTACTTATTTTGGACTTTTCTGTGTGATACAGATTTGTTCTTAAAGTCTTTGGGTTGAAGAAACTCTTGGTTGTGGGTGAGATCAACTAAGGGAATCAAGTGCGTAGAATCCGGCGTGGTTCAAGAGGCGTAAGGGAACGAGACTGTACCTTGATCAGTGTGAGATTGGTTAGGGCTCAACTACATTCCAGTTCGAAGTTATCTTGTAGTAGGCTAGTGTCTGTAGCGGCTTAATACAGTGTGGTGTTCATTCTGGACTAGGTCCCGGGGTTTTTCTGCATTTTTCCTTGTTAACAAAATTTCTGGTGTCTGTGTTATTTCTATTCCGCATTTTATTTCGTATAAAATTGAAATATCACAGGTTGTGCGTTAATACTAATCAATTAGGAAATCCAACCTTTGGTTGTTGATCGGTTTGATTAGCACTTGAACATTGGTCTTTGGTACCGTTCAAGGTAATTCTCTTATATTCAATCGGGCTCGCAGATTCTATTTGCTGATTGCGGATTGAATTGAGAAATTGAGATTTAAACTCTTAGAAACACTTTCTTCAAGTTTGAAGTATGACTGTCTAGTCGATTCACTTGCAAAGTGTTTTGGAGTTTGTCCATACAGATTGCTAAATGAAAAGTTTGGGTGTGGGTGTTAGACCCCCGCTTTTTCAGTATGACAAGTTGTGAGTCGCTTGTAAGTCTAACCTCCTGAATCCCGAGTTCGATTATGATTCCAAGGGTGTGTATGACCGCCTCGTATTCAGTTATATTATTAGTGGAGGGGAACTCTAGCCTTAGGCTGTAAACGATTCTTCGGCCTGTCGGGGTCGTGAGGACTATCCCGATGTCGGATCCGTCCGAGTTACATGACCCATCTACAAAGACTTCCCATCGTGTTGGATTTTCCGAGCGAAGCAATTCGGGTGGGTCTTCAAGTTTATCTTCCATTCCTGGGATTTCCTCGATTTCGTCTGTGTCATCGAGAGGGAAATCCGCGAGGAAATATGCAACTACCTGGGTCTTAATAGCGGTTTGGGGTTGATATTTCACGCCATATTGTTTAATCTGTGCTCCCCATTTAGAGATTCTTCCTGCCCGATCTGCATGATCTAGTACAGACTCTACGGGTGCTTTTGTAATGACTATCATTGTGTGTGCATGAAAATATGTTCGCAATTTTTGTGTCGCATACACCAAAGATAGAACGATCTTTTCGATCTTCGAGTAGTTCCTCTCTGCTGAGGTCAGGGTTTTACTGATGAAGTAGATGGGTTGTTCAACCTCTTTGTCTATGCGAGTTAGTACCGCGCTGATCGAGGTTGATGTCGCCGATAGGTAGATATAAAGGTTTTCACCTGGGTTGGGCTTTTGTAGGATTGGCAGGGTGGCCAAGTGTTCCTTGATCCTTTGGAAAGCTTCTTCGCATTCAGTGCTCCATGCAAATTTCCCCCCTTTTTTTGGAGTGTTAAAGAAATCTTTGCATTTGTCGGACGATCTGGCTATGAACCTTCCCAGGGCTTCCAGTCGTCCATTTAGTCTTTGCACATCTTTAACTGTAGCTGGTGATGACATCTCTAATATGGCTTGTACCTTAGCCGGGTCAACTTCAATACCTCGTTTCGTAACTAGGTATGCTAAGAATTTTCATGAGGTTACCCAGAAGGCGCATTTAGCCGGGTTGATCTTCATGTTAAACTTTCTCATTTGTTCGAAAATTTTTTGAGATCATATGCATGATCCTTTGGGAGCTTGCTCTTGACAAGCATATCGTCCACATACACTTCTAGGGTTTTGTGGATCCAATTGTCAAACATTTTCTCAACCATCCTTTGATAAGTTTCTCCAGCGTTTTTGAGCCCAAATGGCATCTTGGTGTAGCAGTATAAATCTCTAGGGGTGAAAAAAGCTATGTGCTCTTGGTCTTCCTCGTCGAGAGGAATTTGATTGTAACCTGAATAACCGTCCATTAGGGACAGTAGCCCGTATCCAGATGTTGCTTCAATGAGTTGATCGATGTTTGGGAGGGGAAAGCTGTCCTTTGGACATACTTTATTAAGATCGCTGAAATCGATACATATTCGCACTCCTTCGTTCTTTTTTGGTACAAGCACCATGTTTGATATCCATACGGGATATTGTACCTCTCGGATGATACCCGAGAACTCCATTTTTCTCAACTCGTTTTGGATGGCCTCATGATACTCTGGTGCTACCTTCCGCATCTTCTGCCTGATGGGCTTGTGTTTTGGGTTAATTTTTAACTGATGGCAGCAAACTGCTGGGTCTATCCCTGGCATGTCCTCCATGCGCCATGAGAACACATCAGAGTATTCTTTAAGCGCGCATATTAGTTTTTCTTCCTCCTTCCTGTCGAGGAGGGTTTCGATTTTAATCATGCCCGGGTTTTCGGGTGTTCTGATGTTTACCTCTTTAGTTGGCTCTGAAGCCGATAAATTCGACCTGGGCTCTCCTATGCTGGAGAGATTTTGCAATTGTTGTAAAGGTTCCTTAGGTACATCCGATGTTGGAGCTAGTACCGCATTTGAGCGCCGTGCTTCGTTTGTTTCTGCTATGTACACATCGATTTCTTCTTGGTGTTTAGCATTTTTGGCTCTTTTCTTCTTCGCTTTTGGAGAGTTGACTCTATTTTCTCCATATTGTATGTCCATGTGGTAACAATACTTGGCTTCACCCGAATCTCCGATGATCTCGGCGATCCCGTTAGGTGTTGGAAACCTTAGTCTCTGATGGTAGGTTGATGCCACTCCTTTGATCCCGTGGACCCAGGATCGCCCGACAATGGCAGTATATGGCGAGAGAACGTCTACCACGCAGAATGTGGTTAGTGTTAGGATTTTTCCTACTCGGATTTCGAGTGTTACCTCACCTCTTGGGCGGGTAGATGAGCCATTAAAGCCGAATATGTTATAAGTGGAGGGTATCAAGCATTCGTCATTTAAGCCCATTTGTTTAAATGTTTCCTAGAACAAGATCTCAACGAAGCTTCCTCCGTCTATTAATATTTTAGGCATTGCCCATGGTATCGCTTTAGGTTTTTCTTCTTCCTCCTCATGTTTAGGAAGAGCGATCGCCATTGTGACCACTAGGGGATCGTTGTGATTTCTTCCGTCCTCTGGCGCCTCAGAGGCTGAGAAGCTGATGGACTATTTCGTCCATTCTTCCATGGGAGGTTCTTTTGCCACGCTAAAGACCTCGTTTCCTTCAAAGTTTCGCTTGTGAATTCAACCTGTGATAGTTCCTTCAGGCGTGGGAACGATAATGGTTGAGTGCGATATCGTATTGCATCCCAGATATTATGCCTCGCGTGGAATTTCCACACGATGGACTGGTAGTCCTACCACTAGTTGTGTCGCTGGTTGCGCGATGTATTCTTGGAGTTTTCCGTTATTGACCAGGTCTTGGATCATCTTCTTTAGATCTTTGCACGAGTCTGTGGGATGACTATAGAATTGGTGGAATTCGTAGAAATCCGTCCTATTCTTAGCATACTCGGGTTGTTGCCCTCTATTCCATGGGAAATTGATATTGTGCTTACCGTCGATCTTCTTGAAGATCTCGGAAATTGGAGTGTTTAACTTCGTGTAGACCGGGTCTACAAATTTTCCCTTCTTTTGTTGGGCTTGTTCTCTCCCTTTCCATCCTCCGGTTCGATTTTTGTCAAATCGGTTGGATCCGTTGTTGGATCGTTCAGCATGTTGAGTCTGCGTCTGGGGATTTTGTGGTTCTACCACATTTGCCCCTCTATTGTTTCCCTTGACTAACTTATCGTAAGTCCCATCCTGGAGTTCTTCGAGGGCTATGTAGTCCTCCTGTATTTCTCTTAGTTTTCCTAAGCATGGTGGTATGGTTTCGTACATTCGGACGAATATGGGGTCTGTCTTCCTCAGACTATTTTTGAAACCTAAGATCGCATAGGCCTCGGGGACCTTGACGATCTCGTCACATAGCTTTCTCCATCGGGTTACTAGCGATCGGAGTGACTCATTTGGTCCTCTGGCTAATTGAAACAGCATGTCGATTTCGGGTTTGACTCGGCTGTTATGCATGTATGCCTCCAAGAATAACTCGGACAAGTGTTCGAATGATTTTATCGAGTCTTTTGGTAAGTTGTTAAACCACATTAGGGCTTCGTCTTTTAGACTAGCTGGAAAAAAATTACACATCACGATATCGTAATGGCTCCATTGTGTTAATGTCATGGGATAGAGTCGGAGATGTTCAATTGCATCGCCTGTCCCATTAAAGGGTGTTGAGAAAGTTGGGAGAGAGCATTTCCTTGGAAATGGTTATGCCAACAAGCTCTTAGCTAGAGGTGACTGCCCTGCCTCCTGTACCACTTCAGCCAACTTTTGGCCTCCTTGTTTTCCAGTAGCCTCTTTGTACATCGCCTCTAGCTGATTGAGTCGGGCTTGTAACTGGTCATCACTACGCCTCCTCTCGGCCTTCTTTTTCCTTCCCCGCGCTCTTTCGGGCGAGAAGGAGATTTCTGGATGACGATATTTTGATCGCCATGAGTCCTCATCGGACAGCTCACCATGTGGATTTGGTTTAGATTGAATGGGTTTTTCCTTGAAAGATTCCGCTCACGCGGGATTTCCGCCTGCTGAGTTCTTAACAACTCGGTCAGTTTTGACCTCGTCTTCTTCTTTGCTCGCCCGTGCTTAGGGTGGATATCGGTGGATCCCTCGGAAGGGCTATCCTCCTTGTTTAAAGCTCATTTGTTTCCCTTAGGAAATTGATCTTTTGTGACCTCGTCCGAGGTATTGGGGATATGGATGTGTTCTTCGTCATGCAAATGTTCAAAAGGGTTTTCCTCCTCATGGTTCTCTTCCATGGTAACGAGTGGTTCTCTCTTCTTAGTTTTATTCCTTAGCTCAAAATTCTTCTTTTCCAACCTTCGGTTACGTTTTTCTAAACTTTTAATCATTTCCTCCTGCGTCTTTTGCGCTTTCAGGATGACTGTGATGGCAGCAGTGGTGTTATCGAGACTAGAGGAATCGTCTTTCTTAGTCCCATTATTTTCCACTCGCCTTGGCGAATGATGCAACCCTCCTGGTTGAGTTGGATGGACATCGTCCTGTCCTTCGAAGGGATTTTCCTCTTCGTCGGAGCTAGAGTTATCTGTTAACCCTTCCCGATATTTGTTATCGGGTTGTCCCTCTCCTGGGAGTACATCGTTGTGTATGGCCTCGCCTGACTCCATCTCGTCAAGTCCTTCAGTTTGGGCTCCACCATTTTCTCCCTGGCTCGCACGAGTGGATCGTCGTGTTACCATCGCCTTACCTGCGATATATGCAATAATACTTAATTCGTCTTTTCCTTCAGAAAAGTGGGTCCCTAATTTTGCAGGTCATGTGCAATTACTAAGTCATAGTTCAGACTGTTCAGTTTTGATGCAGGAAAAACTTTTTAGTGAATTTTGGAGACATGTGTAGATGTCAAAAACATTCCCTTCTTAGATATAGTGAGAAAGTCGGTGTGTTTTCTTTTCTCTTCTTTCGAGTAAACCACCTTCTTCTTCACGTCATACCTTTAATGGGATATAATCAAATTATGATGATTGAGGATAGTTTCCCATTTTAGGTAATATCTCTCAGCACCTTAAATTTTTGATCCTGACAAACTTTGAGTTTGATGAATGATTATGTACTCACTGGCCTCTCTTTTTTGCTTAGATTCATGTGTCTAAGAAGATTTTGGGTCATTTAGAGCTTAGAAAGATGAAGAACATCATAACTAGTCCTTTTTCTACTATTTTTTCAACCAACGTAGTATGACTTTCTACATAGTTTACTGATTTATACCTCTTCCCAGCCCTTTCATGGAGGATATCGTTAAAGTACATGTTTGAGGTAGCATAGACTTCATTTGTACTTCGATCTTCAACTCTCTTGAGCCTCTTTAGGAAGTTAAAAGAAAATTTTCAAGAAACAAATTTCTTAAACAAACAATAGCTAAAAAGGTGCAGATCTGAGGTTCTTTGAGGCTCTACAGGACGTTACAGATCGCGTAGATCGTGTTGTGTCCGAGATCTACTCATGAACTTCATTAAGACCTACACAGTGGTGTGAAGAACAACTTCTCTTTAAGAGATTATGAAAAGATTGTAATATCTTACAAGGGAGATAGACTAAATCTTCATACCTCCCTGTTTCTAGCGCCAAATTGTAGTTGCATCTTTTCTAATGACTACATCCAAGTAGATCTAACGATTATAAAACTACAAACATTCAAGATTCAAAGATAAACAAGATGTAAAGAACATGAAAATAAAGATTAACACAAGTATGTAAAGTGGTTCAGTCCTTAGAGACCTACATCCACTGGAAAGAATCTACTTCTTTATTAATCAAGGTCTTACCTTGGAAAGAGTTACAAATATCACTTAGATTTCTCACTCTCTTTTTTCCTAAGTCTCTTTCAGGAATTCTCTGTAGAAAAACCATCTTACATTACATGTCCATCTTCTTCTACATGGACTGGTATTTATGACAAGTTAAACTCGCGAAGGTGCATTCTGATCTCGCCGAGCTAGAGGAGTTGTTGTACATCTTCTCAGTATCTCAGACGAACCTCCAACCGCCCCATGTGATGTCTCGCTCGGTCTTCTTCCGAGCCATCTCTTTTTGTGCCTTGTTGTACTACTCCCTCTTGAAGGCATCGTACTGCACCATCCTCGGGCGGTAGTATAGATCGTCCGAGTCTTCTGATGCGGTAAACTTCTATATCGCCATTTTATCGTGAGATCACCTCATGTGATGCTTCCACGTGGCGATTGGGTATTTTACCCTCACAGAAATACTGCCCATTATGTAATCGGAACGATGGTCGAGGCTTCAGGTTATGAAATTTCCTGCCTAGTCGTAACACACATTAACTCGAGTAGTGTGTTTTTTTTTGTTTTTTTTCTTCGAGAAAAATCTAGTATCATATACATAATACTCTATGTGATTTGAGCGGATGACCAAGTTTAGTGCTGAGGAAATTTTTAATGTAATAAAGAAGATGGGTTCTATTATGATTGATGATGATAGTACGAGAGGTACAGGGAGATCACGAGCTCAAAGTACTAACTACAGCCACACTGGACCGAGTTCTTCTTATCTATTCAATTCTTAAGTTCAGTACAAGCAGGAAAGCGAGTATAAATACTACAAAAACCCTAACTGAGAGCATTTATGTGAATTTTAAGTTGTAGTGAAAGTGATGAGTAAAGTTCGTTCAACTCGGGCTTGTGAAGGATTCTTTTAGACTCAAATTAACTAAAATAAAATTGTATCAAATTATAAAAAAGACACCGAGACTCTGGATTCCACCATTGACCAATTAATTGATAAACCCTAATCAATATTCATGCAATATTCTTCTTAAAGTGATTCTAATATTTGCCTCTAATAGATTTTTGAAGTAGAAGTTGTAATCACAAAGCATGAAACATCAAAAGTGTCAAAACCTAGCATGTTCCATCAAAACAATTCACAACTACTCAATAAAAATCAATTTTTCTTTTAAGTTCTATGCAAATAATCATGTAAAATAATTGCAATAAATAATTAAAATAGAATTATACCACTTTTCATGGAACAATGGCTTCCTCCGTCGCCTCGGCTAAGGGGTTTAGCTCCTCATATTAATCGTGTTCTCAAAATACATCTTTGGTGTTCAAAAGTTGATTACAAGAGAGAAAAGGGTATACTGTAGTCGCTGAAAGTCTAATACAGCGGATGGAATCGTTGCTGAAGAGCTTCGGTGACTGCAGGATGATGCGACCGTAAATCGTTGTCACTGAAAATAAGTCTGCCTCTGCAACTTTCTTTTTCCGCTGTTCTGTGTTCTTCGTCTTCTCCGGTTCAGTTTTGCACCAGCAGAACGTGATTTCTTCCAATGGTTTTTTTAGCTTCTCTAAGGCTCTAAACTTCCCCTAACTTCTTCCTTACCTTCCTAGGACCCTAACCAACCCTTTTATACATAGTAGAGCAAAGAAAATTCGAGAATAAACTTGGTTTTTTCCTCCACAGCACGTTAAGTTATTTCCTCTTCTTTTTTTTTCTGTTTCACGTGCATTCAATCCATAAAAGCTGTCCAAACTCCTCCCTTGATAGAAACAAGTCTTTAATAAGAGTTTCCTTCCTCTTCTTCACGTAAATTTCTAAAAAATAAACCAAGAAACTTCCCAAAAATAGAACGTGATATTTTAACCATTTTTCGCTTCCAATTCGAGTTCTAGCCACTTTGGATCCATTCCAACACCCTTACCTCGCCTGTTAGGTCCATAGGAACAAACCCAATCAAATTCAGCCCTTTAATCTCCCTAAAAATCGATCAAAAATCCATCCAAAAAATCGTATGTGAGAAAAAACGAATTCCCGCCAAAATTCTGTTTTTGAAAACGTGAAGAAATGTGACCTCCCCCTATCCAGTCTCGGTCTGTGCTTAGCAGCTGCTTGGAAATGGGTTACCCCTTATCCAAAATGAGAGTCCGAATAGCAAATGTCCTCCCAGGAGCCTTTAGCAACTTTTCGAGCCAATTTTCCCGCAAAAGCCTATTCCTCCAAAATACACCTACAAGGGATAAAATACCAAAATTATTACAAAAATGGGTACTAACACTATACATAAAAGAGATGAAAATAGACACATAAATGCGTCTATCAAGCATCAACGGCTCAACTGACTTCACGTGGACACAACACTGCCACACGGTTCTAATTAACTTACTGCTAAAAAAAAGTAATTAACCTGACATTTATTAACTAAAGTAATTTAAAAACTAATAACTGCATCCCAAAGCTTATAGAGGCAGCCATCTTCAGCAGGTACATGACATTACCCCGATCTTCAAAACATCCTTGTCCTCAAGGATGAAATTTAGGGAAATGATCCTTGATATTTAAAGCATCCTCCCAAGTAGCGTCAGCTGCAGTTGAGTGAGACCACTGGATCAATATATGAGGAATAGTAGCATGTCCCCTGGTGATTTCTCTTGTGCCCAACATGGCTACTGGTTTGAGGATAATTTTTCCATCAGCATCAGTTTGTGGTAGGGTTGGGGAAATGATAGCAGCAGAGCCTATGCGCTTCTTCAACTGGGAAACGTGAAACACAGGATGAATCTAAGATGAAGCAGGCAGTTGAAGTGTGTAGGATACTTGGCAAACTTTGGCAATCACAGGGAACAGACCATAGTATCTTGCTGAAAGCTTGAACTTCCTGCTCAGAGCAATGGAGGATTGCCTATAGGGTTGGAGCTTCAAGAAGACCAAGTCACCAACCTCAAACTGTCTATCAGTTCTCTTCTTATCAACAAACACTTTAATCCCCTCCTGTGCTTTGTGTAAAGAGTCTCTCAACAATTCGAGCATTGCATCCCTTTGAGTTAAGTAATCTTCAACGGTAGCAACAGAAGTAAGAGATTCATTGGAAAAAAGCAAGGTGTGGAGGGTAGTAACCATACAATGCCTTGAAGGGTGTCATGTTTAAGCTTGTATGGTGGCTTGTATTGTACCAAAACTCTGCCAAGGGAAGCCATTTGAACCATTGCTTGGGTTGATGTCCAGTCATGCATCTGAGATAGTTTTCCAAGTATGCATTCACTCTTTCAGTCTGGCCATCTAATTGAGGGTGATAGGCAGTACGCATTTGCAAATTGGTGCCCATTGCTTTAAACAGTTCCTGCCAGAAGTTACTAGTGAAGATCTTGTCTCTATCTGAAACAATGGAAGAGGGAAGACCATGTAATTTGAAAACATGAGTAAGGAACTCATGAGCCACAGTGGAAGCTGTAAATGGGTGAGTCAAACCAATAAAATTGCTATATTTTGTGAGTCTATCAACCACAACAAGAATAACATCTTTTCTACTTGAAATGGGTAAGCCCTCTATAAAATCCATGGTGATGTGTTGCCAAGCCTGTGTGGGAATTGGTAAAGGTTGAAGTAACCCAGCAGGGAAGGTATGTTCACCCTTATTCCTCTGGCAGATATCACAGTGGCTAACCAATAATAACATCTCCTTCTTAATACCTTTCCAATAAAAATGCCTTTTAGCTCTTATGTAACTACCTTGCATTCCTGAATGTCCCCCAACTGCAGAAGAGTGAATAGATTTTAAGATGGTATACCTGAGATTGTTGTTTGTGCCTATATAAATTCTGCCTTTATATCTCAAGATGCCCTCCACATAAGTATAGTTAGGGATGGAGGAAGGAGCCACCAGTAACTGAGGAATGATGATTGTGGCCCATTCATCTTTGTCATGGCTCTGAATGACCTCTTGAGCCCAAGTAGGTGTGGAAATAGAAATAACTGAACATTGAGAAGAAGAAGGAAGTTTGGACAGGGCATCTGCAGCTTTGTTCTCCATGCCTTTCTTGTAGTTGATGGTGTAGTTATATAAACTCCAATAACTTCATAAGCCATCTTTATTGTAAAACAATAGTGATTTTCTGATCTATGAAGTATTTGATGCTTTGCTGGTCAGTATTAATGATAAAATGATTGCCAAATATATAGTGTCTCCATTTAGTAACTGTCATCATCATTGTAAGTAGTTCTTTCTCATATGTAGAGAGGCCTAGAGATTTAGATCCAAGAGTTTTGTTGTAGAAGCTAATAACTCTTCCATCTTGCATTAAGATAGCTCCTACACCCACAGAACAAGCATCTGTTTTAACAACAAATGTTTTAGTAAAATCAAGGAGTACCAACACTAGTGTAGTACACATATCCTTTTTAAGTTTTTGAAAAGTTTCCTCTGCACTTGGGGACCAATGAAAGGCATTCTTTTTCAAGAAGTCAGTGAGTGGCTTACTGATAAGGCCATAGTGCTTAAAAAAACTTCCTATAATAGCCTGTTAGCCCCAAAATCCTCTTAACTGCTTAAGGCAAGTTGGCACAGGCCACTGCTGCATATATTCAATTTTTTACGGGTCAGCAGCTACTCCATCTGCTGTGATGATATGACCCAAGTACCCCAAGGAAGATTGAGCAAAGCAACACTTTGAAAATTTAGCATAAAGTTGGTGATGTCTGAGAAAGCCAATAAATATAGAAAGATGTTGAACATGCTCTTCAAGTGACTGGCTGTAGATAAGGATGTCATCAAAGAAAACTAATACAAATTTTCTTAAGTAAGGACCAAAAACTGAATTCATGAGAGATTGAAATGTGGCAGGTGCATTACTGAGCCCAAATGACATCACTTTGAACTCAAAATGACCATGATGGGTCCTGAAAGCAGTTTTGTGTATATCATCTTCAAATAATCTTATTTGATGGTACCCATATCTCAAATATAGCTTTGTGAAAAATTTAGAGCCATGTTACTCATCTAAAAGTTCATCAATGATAGGTATAGGTTACTTATCTTTAATGGTGAGTTCATTGAGTTTCCTGTAATCCACACAAAATTTCACGAGCTCCATCAATCAAATATGGGGAAAGAACTGACTGCACGTAGACACAACACTGCCACACGATTCTAATTAACTTACTGCTAAAGAAAGTAATTAACCTGACATTTATTAACTAAAGTAATTTAAAAACTACTAACTGCATCCCAAAGCTGATAGAGGCAGCCATCTTCAGCAGGTACATGACAGGTTCCTTGAAATATCTGGGTCCTGATGGTTATCCAGATCTCTTTTACAAGAAATGCTGGGAAGTTGTAGGACAAGAAGTACTTCATATAATACAAGACTGCTTCAGATATTCAGCCATTCCTCCAGGTTTAAATAACACTTACTTGGTTTTGATCCCAAAGAAGAAACATGCTAAAGCTGCATTTGACTACATGACCATTGCTCTCTGCGATGTCCTTTAGTTTACAAGGTGGTTACCAAGATTATCACAAACAGGCTCATTCCATTCCTTGACAACCTCATTGAAAAGAACCAATCAGCTTTTGTACCTGGAAGACAAATTGTGGATAACATTGTGGTGGCTAAAGAACTTTTTCACTCCATGCAACATTCAAACACTTCTCAAGGGTCCTTTGCACTAAAACTGGATATCAGCAAAGCATATGATAGAGTTGACTGGGATTTCCTCAGTCAAGCTCTCATGAACATAGGTATCACTGACAGAGCTCATACTCTCGTATGAAATCTTGTCATGTCCCGGTTAGGGGCTTCCCACTTACTAAGGGAAGACAGTATGTTAATTAGTAAATGTAGTAGTAGGAGTCATACGAGTGGCACGTGCCTGTGCAATAGTCCATTTCTCTTTATAAGCATTGAGCTTGTGTAATTGAAGGATTTGATCAATTAGAATTTGTGTTATTGTGTTCTTCTTTCTTTTTTGGGGTTTTTACCCTCCAATCTCACAGTGTAGATCCTGTAGATTGAGCCTGATCACTCATTTGTAGTGTAGATCACTACAAGTGGTATCAGAGCTGCCACGATCCATGGAGGAATTGGAGGCTGTAACGATGTAATTGATTGAATTACGATTGGAGTATATGGGGTTTCTACTGGACAGGAACTCAGCAAATCGTGAAGATAAGCTTCTGATGATAGAGAGGTTCATTTCAATCAAAGAGATGAAGTAGGAATCAATCAGGAAACTCATTGCATTACAACCACCATCTGAATTACAGTTAGACGCAGAAGTTGAGGTTATGGAAACAATCAATAGTAAGGAAGAAGATTCTAGAAATCCAAATCAAGTCAGCGACCTAAATTGTGTTTCTGATTCTCAATCTTCCACTAATCAAGTTCTCTGTGATGTTGAATCTCAAAGGATCGAATCAATTTCCATGGGTGTTCAAGAGGAATCTCTCGATTTCGAGTTGATTATTCCTTCATTTTTATTTGAGGAACAAATTGATGATAAGTTAGAAGTTACTTGCAATGATTCCAGATCGTTTGAGGGTGGTAATTGTAAAGCCAATTTTGGAATCGCTTTACGGTTCTCTGATGTTGATGGTGTTAATCCTAGCTGTTCTATTCGCGACTGTAAGAGATTGGAATCACTTCACCAACACCCTGCGGCTCACAAATTCCAATTCATTTAAACTTCTCGTGATGGCCGTAAGGAGAATTTGATGTTTCTGGACTTCCAAGAAGGTAAGCCATTCAAATATGGAACTAAGACTGTTAACAATGAGATGAAGCATCAGAATTTCAATGATAATTGGGATAATATTACTGATAACCTAAATTCCTTCTTCACCAGTAAACTTAAATCTCTTTCTCCAACATATTTTCATATCAATTTCAATGTCTCAACTAGTTTCATAGCAATTCATCCTCACATTTACAATGCTAATAAAGTTTTATTAATTCAACCTATATCTCAAATTTCCTGTGATGCGTTACCTAGTTCCAGTTTTACTCATATCTTATTTGATCATGGAAGAGAGTTTGAAGTTAGTGGAAGGCATAGAGGTAATTCTAAATTCTGCAGGAATACAATTGCTTCTTTGATTGTCATTGGTTGTTTGATTCTAATGGATAATGCAGTGAAAATGTTGTTTATGAGCTGGTTCTAAAATTTGGGTATGGGTTAGAACTGTTGAATGCTAATTCAAATGAGCTTCTTTGTGTTGTTTCACTTAGTTCTGATTATTGTTGTATGCCTTTTGATCGTGGTATAGAGTGCGAAATTATGAGAAGGTATTTGTGTTATGATCCAAGTAGTTCTAAACTCGACATGGATACATTTTGGTGTTTGATGGTTCTTAATGGGTTATTGCGTCAATGGAATGCAAATTTTTTGTATGAATTGACTATGGAGCTGGGGTATTGTCTGGATTCCATGTTTACAAATTCAAATGTGTTTGAGTTTCTTAAAAATGGAGACAAGCTTGTTGTCAGCAAGCTGCTTGGGGAAATGCCACGGCAGGATAATGCTCTCTGCACTATCTCGAGACGTCATGTTACTCATCTCCCTTTAATGCTTGAGAGTGGATTGTATGAGAAGAAAAAAGCCATGAGAGGAAAATATTTGGGTTACTATTACTGTGAGAAGCTTCAGCTAAAATGTGTCCAGCAACTTCCCGTCATGTTGTTCAAAACTATGGAGAATGAGAAGATAATGCATGACAGTATGGTATGGAGGTTTAACAAAGGTACAAGCTGTTACGGATTCTTCACAGGACAGCCTAAAGGTTTTCTTCATTGTGTAATTTTATTCAAAGAATTATATGTACCATCTGGAAAATTGTTCTCACAAAAGTGGCTTGGAGTGTTAACTTCACAAGATGATTTTGTTAGACACCACATCCGTTCTCTACAGTATTCCTTCATGTCGATTCAAATATGCACTCATTTAAATGTTGTGGAAGCTTTGTATGAGGAAGATTATATTCTAGGCAAGAGGTCCCTGAGTATCTATGTTGCTGGTTTACACACAACCCTCAATTGTGTTCGGCATTCTATATTCTGTGGCTGTAAAAGAAGAAATCTTTGTATATGTATGGTGGGAATCAGTAACTACAACAAGATGAAAGCTATTCTGAACGGTCAGGTGGGTGGTACTCTCACCATGGTGTTTATTCGTCATTACTGTCAAGTGTTGGATTTGCTAATACGAGACACAAAGCCTGAGAAAACGGTGGGTAAGCTGATATGGCAACTAAATGATGTTTTGTTTAGTAAGATGAGGATCTTATGTGCGAGTTCTTGGAAATCTGATGTTAATGTTGAGAAGAAGGAGAAAGACCTCATGTCAAGGATTCAGTTAAGTGTAATAGGTTACAATTCAGCGTCATGTGGTGTTGAGGAAAGCTGGATTATGTCAAGGTGCGCTTCAGGTTTGGTACGAAATTCTCCCTTAGCCTTGTACTTCTGGAGGTGCAAGAGCAACTACTGCAATAAGTACGCACTCGGGTTACATAACTAAAATTTCGCTGGTGATTTTGACTTCCTTTCAAGTCATGAGTGGCATCAGTTATGCGAGGATACTCAACCTCTTTTTAAGCACTAGCTGAGACTGTCAACTCTATGTCAGCTAGTGCATTACAGAAATTTTCAATTCATCTTGCAACTCCATCTCCTAATTCTGTTGAAGGTCATATCACCGGAGTCATTATGCACGGGTTCAAAGCTTTTATCAATGCAATCTGGCGAATGCATCTTGGTGGAGGTGACAATAATTTTGACTTTGAGTTGTTGAGGGTCACATCCTTGTGAACAACAATTTCAAGAAGCTAGAAACTGACAAGGAAGAAGTTAGCTTCCCACGAAAAGAGTGGCAGGTGACAGTTTTTGTGTTAGTGGAAAAGGGAGGTTTACAACTACATCTCCACATACAAGTTCATTACAAAAAAGTTAACATGAAGATGCCAGTTCATGCCTCAACTGGTGGTGGAGAATGACTTATTACACGGAAAGGCACTCATACTGTCAATTGCAATGCTATTTGGAATTCATTATTCAAAGCTGTGAGTGGAGTTGTTACTAGTATCTACCAGGCTGTCAGTTTTAAATATATAAGGCTTGTTCACTATGGAGAAATGATTCCAAGAGGCTCAAGATCTTTGATTTATTCTGAAGGTGACTTGGATCAAGTTGATTGCTACAGTTACAGGAAAGACTTCAGCTTGTCATGGGCCTTATTATCGAAGCATGCGAGATCACGTTCACATTTGTTACTGCATTGGAGAAAGAGCTGCAACAACTGTGTTCCGGGGTTGAGCTCAGTTCATATCCTTGAGGACAAGGATAAATTGAAGGGGTGGGAATTTGTCATGTCCCGGTTAGGGGCTTACCACTTACTAAGGGCAGACTGTATATTAATTAGTAAATGTAGTAGTAGGAGTCATACGAGGGGCACGTGCCTGTGCAATAGTCCATTTCTCTTTATAAGCATTGAGCTCCTGTAATTGAAGGATTTTATCGAATAGAATTTGTGTTACTGTGTTCTTCTTTCTCTTTTGGGGTTTTTACCCTTCAATCTCACAGTGTAGATCCTGTAGATTGAGCCTGATCACTCATTTGTAGTGTAGATCACTACAAATCTGCATCTTTTTCTATACTTCTTAATGGCCATCCTGAAGGTTTCTTTATGGGGGGAAAGAGGTATAAGGCAAGGATACCCTTTATCTCCATATTTGTTTATCATTTGTGCTCACTCTTTGTCCGGCATTATCAACATAATGGAAAATGATGGATTATACAGTGGTTACAAAATCAACAGATGGGCTCCAAGTGTCTCACATATTATGTTTGTAGATGATGTTATGTTATTTGGTAATATTGATACCAAAACTATAAATTAAATTAGCTTAGTCCTGTAACAGTACTACAACCTCTCAGGCCAACTGGTTAACTACTCAAAATCTTCTATACACTTCAGTAAAAGTGTCCCTGATACTTATGCAGAAGAAATTGTTCAAGAGCTGGGGGTTAAAAGAATGCAGAAAGAAGAAAAGTACCCAGGAGTTCTCCAACAAGGGAACAGGGTGTCAAACTATAACTTACTTATAGACAAGTTTGATACAGCTTTTGCAGGTAGAAGAAAGAAAAATTTATCTCATGAAGGAAGGACAGTACTCATCCAATCTGTTCTAGCTCTCATTCCAGTCTTTTACATGGCAACTACAATGATTCCAAAAGTCGTTCTCAACAAATTAACTCAGATAATTAGAGACTTTTGGTGGGGACATAACAGGGACAAGAGGAAAATGCATTTCTTAAAATGGGACTGGTTTAATCTACCAAAGGAAAAATGAGGTTTGGGCTTGAGATCATTGTCTGAGCTAAACTCTGCTCTTGTAGCCAAATTAGCATGGAGATTTCTTCAAGAACAAGATGCTTTATGAGCACAACTTTTGTGTGCAAAATACCTAAAAGATATTTCTTTCTGGGAGGTTAAGAAAACAAATAATTGTTCAACTACTTAGGCTGCAATGCTTGACATCGGAGAAGAACTGAAGAAATGATGCATTTGGTTAGTGGGAAATGGTCAATTTATCAGCATTTTTTTAGATCCATGGATCCCTACTATACCAGGATCTTCACCCAATAAGTTAGATGATGGAAACATGGAGTTTGTAAAAGTCAGTGAGTTGCTTGACAGCACAACATGCCAATGGAACATGACTGTACTTCAGCAAATTACAGATCAACACACTTGCAGCCAAATTCAATTGATTTCTTCAAATGTTGTGTCTGAAGATATATTGATATGGAAGTACACTACCCATGGCGATTTCACACCTCAGTCTTTTCAGAAGATGTTACAAGAAAATCAAGGAGAGACTTCGGCTTCAGGTGAGAACATTGTCCCATGGAAGAAGTTCTAGGCAGTAAGGAAAGTAACTCCAAAGATTAAGATCTTCATGTGGGGAGCACTTCATAAAGGCCTTGTTGTTTCAAAGAGGTTCGGTAGATTCATAGAAGGAATTTCGACCAATTACAACATTTGCAACACTGATGAAGAATCTGTAGACCATCTCCTTATTCACTGCAGTTTCGCTCAAGCTGTCTGGTTTGCCTCCCCTTTTGGCCTTCGGCTTTAAGACAATCATCAGATGACCCTCACAAACCTCAGAAGAAATGACAATGAATCCTCTCTTGCAATAGGAATGGCTATCTGTTGGGCCATATGGAAATGCCGCAATGCAAAAGTCTTTGAACATAAGACTATGAATGTTCAAGATGCTCTGGCAATTGCTCTTTACTGGTACAACCTCTACTATAACTTCAGTGGGGAAGATGACCTTCACGTGATGGAAAGTAATCATCAAGCTGTTGTAGAAGTTACCAACACAACCTGGATACCTCCCAACCATCCCAGCATTAAGATTAATGTGGATGCTGCTTAGAAAGATGGAGCTTATGTTTGCACAGCTGTGGCAAGAGATTGCAATGGAGTCTGTCGTGGTGCTGGCACAACTTTAGGAAGCTCAGATTCAATGATTATGCAGAAGCAGTTGGATTCCAGTTAGCTACTGAATTAGCTTCGTGGCTGAATCTAAATAACATCATCGTAGAAGGAGATAGTCAAGTAGTTGTGAAGAACTTAAAAGGCGAATTGCAAAAGGTCCCTTGGAAAATCTGGAGGCTGAAAGATGATATCTCCAATAAGATGGCTACTCTCAATAGTGGTGGTGCTTAATTACAGTTTTGTCTCAAAGCCGGCTAATAAAATTGCTCATTCATTGGCAACTTATGCACTCGTAACGTCCAACACAAGTGGACCAGTTCGAACCTTCCGTCTAGCATTGTTTTTCTTTTTGTCTTTCATTTTGTATAGAAAACAAAAAAAAATCAAGGAAAAGAACAAGGCTGCTAATAGGGGTACCAAATTGTTAGGGGGTGTACCAACCCAAAGGCAATTGCTAGTTTGTCCTCTATGCAATTTGGTACACCCCAAGCAATTTGGTACCCTATTAGCAATCTTGCGTTGGAAAAGAAGAGTTGCGATCTTGCGTTGGAAAAGAAGAGTTGCGTTGGAAAAGAAGGGTGAGAACATGTAAACACTATCCTGGAAAACCGAGCGTTTTGTTTACAGGCATTACTGGCGCTTGCTTCGGACAATATTTTCCCAGTTCGTTTTCATTGACACAATAAATTCACTTTTGTGGTTTCGCTGAACTTTCAATTATCAATATCAATAGAAAAGGTTGACTAGAATAACATGCTGGTACATTCTAAGAATGTTTCAAAACAAAATACATTCCAAGTGTAAGATAAACTTTCTGAGTGTTCTAAGATTAATGCATACACCTCACTAGAGTTGATGCGTTAACTATAATCACATAATGCACCATAAGATTAATTAGTTGATACGATAAACTATAAATCTTCAAAACGGACTTGAAATACTGTTCCTGACACTCGTACATTATTTGAGCAACCTACAAAATTTCACGCCAAACTCGTGCATTCCCCACAGGTGCAGCAAAGTATCATCCAAGTCTTCATTCCCCTTGCTAAGTAGATAACATTGTAACCACGACCTAACTTGTGAAACAGATATTCTCAGGACTCCTATCCAGGTTAAATACAAAAGGCACCGAACATAACCTCTTCTTTTCAGGCTCCAATGTTCTCAACAACAGCAGTTTTGGAGAATCGTTTGACAATTCCAGCTATCACCTGAAACAGGATGAGTATACAAACAAACAAAGTAACATAACATCAAAGACAAAACGGCTATGGAATCCAAACAACACAAGAAGTTACTCATCTTGCTTCTTCCCATTTCATTAAAAAAAAAAAGATCTTTTATATTATTTGTTGTTGTCCATTTCAAATTACGAAATGAGCTTGAATGAAGCCAAATGTTAGTTGCAACAGTAATATGTTACCTTTCCAGGACCCAGTTCATAGCTCTTCTGGACCTCTTTGTCCAGAAGGGTTTTCACTGTCATTTCCCATTGAACCGGGGAAGTTACCTGCATTCTCAAGTCAACTATAATCAGTAACCAAGTCAATGACTCATACCTGAGAGAGAGAGAGAGAGAGAGAGAGAGATGCCTCACCTGGCGTGCTAATATGTTCTTAATTGTTGCGGGATCTGCATGTGGTTGTGCATCGACATTGGATATGACTGGTATTCTAGGGGTTCTAAGGTCTGTTGCCGCTAGAGCAGCTTCCAATCTTGAAACAGCTGGGTCCATGAAGCTCGTGTGGAAAGCGCCAGCAACAGCAAGACGTACCTGAGGGGAGAGAGAAAGAAAGGTAGAACAGTCTAACTTAGAATGGTAACTAAACTTGGTTGGAAATTATTTGTATCAAGACAATTGCTCACAAATGGTACTCAAGTAGAACCGAGAAAATAGCATAACTAACAGATAATGGTTAGGATTTACCGTCATTCGAGCCTTGAATGACTTGGCCTTGGCCTCTAATGCTTCCACTCCCTTCACACCTCCAGAAACAGCATAATTTCCCTACCATAACAGAATACAAATTAAGATAAAAAGTCATTTAAGGTGTTCTATTTTTCTTTTAAATTAACAAACCAGAATAAAGTAAAATAAAAAAATTAACAGTAGGTCTTACAGGACAAAGAAAGTTTGCAATCTGAACTTTATCTTTCGCATCTACTTCTTTGTTAGCAGCATCACATAACAGTTGGACTTTTTCTGAATCGAGGCCAATGACACTGACCATGGCACTTTTAGCTGCATCTGCTGCATCCTGGCAGAAATAAATACGTACAAGCCATTAATGTCGTAATTACACTTCAATTTAAGAGGGAAGAATGTTATCAACACTACATCCAATTTCAAAATTACCTGCATGGCTTCTCCTCTCAGTTTGACCAGCTTGAGTCCATCCTCAAAACTAGGAAACGGTAACTTAACTAGGTCAGGTAGATATATGTAGACATATGCTAAAAATCATCTCCATAGACATGACATGACAAGATCTTATTACTTAAGTATCAATGTTCTTCAAGAGCACACTTCAAAAATGCAGTTTGTAGCTATGTTGCTTAATTGGTGAAAGCCCAAAGATAAAATCTGACTGAATTATAAAAAGGTAAGAGAAAAGTAGTCAAATGCAAGGGCGGTGTATATACCCACAATAAGAGCACTAAAAACTTCTATTAAGCAATTTTAGGGATATACCTAAAAGCTCCTGCAAATGCAAGGGCGGTGTATTCTCCCAGACTTAGACCACAAGTGACATCCACTGAATCAATTATCTGTTGACCTCCGTCTCTAGCACGCAATACCTCAACTGCAGCAAGGCTTGTGACATAGATAGCAGGCTGCAATGATACAGCATCAAATGCTACAGTACAGTTACTCATGAAAATTATGTAGGACTAAACAATAATCAAAACATAAGTACATAATGCTTATGAAGCAAAGTATAAAAAGCGCTAAAAGCCTGATTTATGACCTCCACCAGTGAAAATATAAAAAAGAATAAGGTTATCAGCAGGTTACCTGGCTTATAACTGTTGAGTCCAGTTTATCTTTAGGTCCATTGGTGCAAACGTCAAGAAGATCAAAACTGCATTCACAAACATGTCACAATCATCCGTCCAACAAATGTTACACATACTCATACAAGCTACTTAATGTAATTAAACAAACAAACTACTAGTTCTGTAACATATCTAATATGTCATTTAATATTCTTGATATCTATTCACCATACCCGAGTATGTCGTTTGCCTTCTTATATAAGTTAGCAGCAGCAGGCACATTCTGAGCCTCCTTACCCATTCCCACGGCTTGTGCACCCTGAGACATAATAACAAGATTACTGAATATAGCAGAAGTAAAACCAACAATCCAGGGTGATAGTCGCAATTTCTTATAAACAAACAACTAACAGTATCTTGATCGGTTCCGTATGATTAGCCACCAAGTGTTCAGGGTTACTAAGACTCAGCATTCATGAGTTCACACAGAAAAAACATCAACTGAAGAAACAGAAAAAAAATCTCACTGTGCATCAAAAGAAAATGGGGAATACAGATTATTCATAAAAGAGGAAACTTAGAGGAAACAAAGGATAATTAACCATTTACAACAAATATACTTCTCCTTACACAAATGAAAAATCTACTCATCAAGAAGCACAACAGAATGAATTAACTTCCAAAAAATCTTTTTGAATATGAGACTTTATCTCAGAATGACAACACGATAAGAAAACATACCACAATTTTCATACAATTTCTCAATACTAACCTAACAAATATGACTATACTAAGTTGCATACATTTTCATTAAAAAATAATCATCGTAGTATATCAAATTGTAAGCAATTCCATCAAATAAAATAAAATCAAAGCATTGCTCAAATCTAGACCTACAACATTTTAAAAGAAGTGAATTACTAACCTGACCAGGGAATAGAAAAGCAGTAGTAGCTTTATAATCAGAAAACAAAGCATCATCAACAGTAGTCTCGGATCCAACAGAAACACTCATTGAAACCCTAGATTTATCAACATTCTTCGAATTAAACAGTCTAACTCCATTTCTAGAACCAGAAAAACTCGAACAACTCTTCAAAGAATCAGAATAAGAGATCTTTGGAAGAGAAATAGATGGAATTATGACTGAAGAAGACATGTTTGAAGAGGATTGTAAAGAGATTAATGAAGAAGAAGATGATGAAATTGGATTTGTTTTGAGAGTGTAATAGCGAGGAAACAGTACTCGCATTTGAATTTATAGAGAGACTGTTTGTTTGTGTTTACAGAAGAGAACGGAGTTCCTTATAGACCTACAGTTTATCAAATAACAAACATAATTAGGAGTGTAACACTTAATCATGGATCCTCGGTAATCTTCAAGTAATAGTACACCTCGAGATCAACTTAAAGTGCACCTGCTTATTCTTTTTTAGAATTTGAAATCTTCAAGGACATGGAACAATATTTGATTTCATCTCATTTTGAGACTGATTATGAGACTTTTTTAGTCAATGCAAGAGCTTCACAGAAAGGAATTCTTCGCATCTACACTATGACTGTGAAATCATTTGTTGAAGCTTAAAAAATTCACTGTCTTGCGTCGATAAATAAAAATCAGTAAACTACTTGACTCCAGAGGACATTTACTAAAAACAAACATTCATCAAATAAATTTTTGACAGCGCAATTGAAATTGAGGTTTACCTTGTTGGATTCGTCTAGGATTTGTCATTGCTGTTATTCAAAACTGAGAACTTGTCTTCAGATAGTTGTTTCTTTGCTGCTCCTATTACAACCTGGAAAAATTTGTAGTGCCGACGCATACACATCAACCACACATAGAGCTAGGCTCAAAAGCAAAAGACCAATGAAACAAAAGAAAAACTGATCAATGACAATAAGACCCACTTAAGAGTACGTACTAGGTACCCACAAGCACACGATAAAAGTAGGCTAGGCAATGACACTGATATTATATTTTTGGTAGATTTCCTTCAATGGATGTTTGATTTTTAACCGTGAAAAGAAGCAGAGTGACAACTAATGGTATTCCACACACAATAAATCCCTAAAGTAAAAGAAAAACAATCAAACTTTATGAAACAATTTGATTTTTCTTAAGTGTACGAATAGTGGCTCCATTTATGAAACAATCAGTGGGGAAAACTAAAGTAAAAGAAAAACAATAAATCCCTAAAGCATCAAAATCACTATCGTGTATAAAAACATATCCAAATACAGGATCTAGTGTCATATCCAATGTGGTCAGTACCTCTGCGTATATCTTAAGTTCTTAACTAGAATTACTTCATTCCAAAAAGGAGTGGACAAGTTCTTCAAGTTTTCAAATTCCAATTAACAAAGAATATAAGGATAGGAATTGCAAACAAATAAGATTGATATCAATCATGGAAAACCCATAGAAAACCAGTAGTTGTCATTACATTAGTAGTCAGAGGACTACAGATGCAGAGATGATTGTTTAGGAGAACTACAGAGCTCCAAGTACAATGTCAACGAATAAACCAAGAATTCAGATACAGGACAACAATTTTTAAAGAAAACAGCAAACAACAGAACATGTCATTACATTCTAAAACTGGACATTTACAAGGAAAACAAAATAAAATAGATTTGAGAATAGTTTAGACAACAAGATGGCATGAAAGGGAACCAGCTCAGAAACATTAAAAGGAACAACCACCATGTGAAAGAGCTGGATCTAGGCATTTTTTCAAGCGAATAACGAATAAGAAAATATATGTTGTTGACATAAGGTGACCCAAACTATTATAGGTTGATCGAACCCAGATGGGAAAGATTCCACAATGTAAATGGATCAAGTACTACAGTAGATAACTTAAAACTCACAGAACTATGGTTTCACTGGCAACTTAGAGTTGTAAACCAATTTAAGGATAGGAATTGCAGTCAAATAAGATTGATATCAATCATGGAAAACCCATAGAAAACCAGTTCTAATGTAGAATCAATTACAGGATATGATAAAATATAAAACTATGAGCAGACATACCAAGCAAAACATCACAAAAATGTAAGAAATCACTAATTGAGATTTGATATAAAATTTAATTACCTGAATTCAAACCCAAAATCGATGGAGATGTGAAAAGTGTGCTCTTGTAATTTGCAAACCCTAATATCAAAAACCACAACGTGAGATTTTCAAAACATAACTTGCAAACCCTAAAATCAAATCAACGTAAGATTGAAAGAGAAGGAGAAAGAAATTTAACCTGAGAATCAAGTGTTGCTTCACTGCGAACGAATTTGAGATCTCGCAGGGGAAAATGAATAAAGGATTTGATAACTTTTAACCTGAGAATCAAGTGTTGCTTCACTGAATAATGAGCTAGTCTATCTATTACTTTCTCCGATGGGGTGGGTGATTCCCGTATGTTCAATTTCTCAGCATTGCAGCTTTACAAAACGAAGGAGATTTAACTGAGCGAAGGTTTTTCAGCAGAAGAGGAAGAAGGTGAAGAAAGAAACTGAAAGAAGGACGATATAATCTAGAAAAAAAAAAAGGCAAATGTTTTACTGTGTTTTGGGACGTAAGATAATTAAATTACCTATGGCACAATCACAACCGTTGAAAAACCTATCTATTGGGACGGCTAAAAAGAATACGTCCCCATTAGCGGACCAATAGTGACGGCTACAGGGGAATGTCCCGAATAAACAGCTCTAGGGACGGTTAGAATGGACTGTCCCAGCAACTAACCTCTAGGGACGGGTTTTTTTTAGAAGTGGCCGTCCCTAGAAGCCTTCTTTTCTTAGTGCCATATGTTTTCTTTTCTAAAGACCGATGATGCATTTCCATAAAGAAATTACAACTGTGAGTTCCACATGGAATACCTTTTGTGCATTCGAACTCCACCTTTCCTTTAAGTTTGAAGTTCTTGCAGAAGTCGTCAATTTTTTCTTGTTTGATTGCATATTTCATTGCATCCTCCGAACATTGTGCTTCTCCAGGACAGTTAGCGTACTCACATTCCAAATACCTTATATTCTCTGGTATGGACTCCTTTACCTTCCTAGTGCCGGTGCAACCTCGTTGTGGACATTTTGTATATAGCCATGGGCATTGAAGCAGACTATGATTGTCCATGAAACAACATGGACAAACCTCTTTTGCTTCCACGCATACTATTTGTTTTCCATTTCTAATCGAACTGTTAGAATACATGATTGAGGTTAGTATTTAAGAATGATACGAGTTAGCTGTTGGTAAGAAAATTTGTTTTTCATATGCCTATTTTTATAGGAAAAAATATATAGCCGTTGGGCACGAATTCTAAGGAATATAGCCATTGGGCACGAATTCTAATAAATATAGTCGTTTGACATAAATTCTAAGAAATATAGCCGTTTGACACGAATTCTAAGAAATCTAGCCGTTGGGCATGAATTCTAAGAAATATAGCCGTTGCGCGCAAATCCTATAAAAGGAAGATAACCCAATGGTTTGTACATCAAAAATCAGAGGTGAAAATCAGAGTTGAACAACTATTCAATGGCAACTTCGTCATCAACTACCAATTCAATCGAAGAGATTCTTAGAAGATGCAAGCGAACAACCAAATCAATTGCTGCAATGGAAGAAGAGATACACAAAAGAAGCGGACAACCAACTATAGGCAACTTCGTCTTCGTCACCTACCAAATATATTAATAAAATGGATGAAGTGTTAAGAAAACAAAAACAAAAAAAGATAACATATCTTCATCATCAGCTGCGGCAGAAAATGAAGAGAAACTCAAGGCAAAGAAACAAGGTCAAGATCAGTTCCAACTGAGGGAAAGGTTAAAGGATGTTGAGGAAGAGACCGAATGGGTTAGAAATTATTACATTGTGATGGATCTTCCCGAAGATCAACAAGATGAGAGTATATTTTCGTATCAAGTTGGTTGGGGTCCTTTCATTAAACAGACGTGCGTTAAGTCCAAGCAACCACACTTTAATTATGAACCAGCCCACGTATGTTCAAGGACGATTCATGTTAGGAAATTATGCATCAAGTACAATGAGTTTCTCGCTAGACACAGAGGGGACAGGTTCACGGCACAAGAAGCATATACCAAATGGAGAGGAGAACCATTTTATCATTTCGAAGCGGCATTGATAGTTGAATCTCGCACTGGAAAAAATAATAACATGTAATGAGTTCAGACCTATCTTCCATGACGTAAAGATGTTTGGGCAGGGCATTACATGCTTTATTCGAATGATCAGTTGTAATGAACATTAGTTTTGTTAGAGCACTGCTCGGTCGAACTCGCAAGCGTTGCTATCTCAAGCTTGTTTGTCAAGTTTAGTTGTCAAAACTATAAGTCTTGATTTCTAGTCTACATATAGCTAAGTCTCTGATAGGATAGAAACTGTGGTTGAGCCTAGACTTCACGGAGTTCATCGATTGAAGACGAAGAACTATCAAGCGGAACTTGTGGAACTTCTTTGACAAAAGGTATGTGGAGACTTGAACTCATCTTTTTCACTTGAAAAGTCCACTCTATCTATCTCCTTCTTGAGACACAGTCATTTTAGCTATATAGATTTCTTTATGCATAATTGATATTTCGAGCTGAGTGTTAACTCGCTTATCTGTTCTTGAAATATATGTTGGTAAGCTTTTAGCTTCAACCAAGTTCATCTCGTTCTTGACGAAAGTCAAAAGATGATCATATGAAAATTGCCAAGTTATGTGACTCGGAATGTTTCATGGAATGATCATAATTTCGATCATCTGAAAAATGGCTTAGATACTTTAGTTTGTGGTAAACAACTATTATGGTCATTATAAGAATGTTTCAGCGATTGAAAAGGAGATTAGAGCATCTATTGATTTACATAGTGTGCGTGCTTGCATGTGTGTAATCCATGTCTGGGAGTCATAGTATGCATACCCGTATGCGTACCCATTGGCTTATGAAAAATCGAGTACCCAGTACACGTACCTGTACGCGTACTTGCGTAAGGTATGGGTCCGACTTTTTCTGCTGGAGTTTGCGTACCTGTACGCATACTGGCGTAAGCCAACTCTAGTCCGGGTCATTAAGGTTTGCGTACCCGTTTGCATACCTTAATGAGATATGTTCTAAATTCGGTTTTATATAACATGAACTATTCAATAAATTATAAGGGATGCAATTACTTGCAAACCGTGGCTATAATTGTTCATGGTTGATTTATGTGAATCAACAAAAAACGATTATGGTTTAATTGTGTCTTGTATACTTTGATAAGCACGTAAGTGTGACGCATTTTCACCCATAACTGCATTATTTAGGACTCATTTTATTTCTAATAAAGTTGTTTTAAGTCTTTTCTAGGGAATAAGCTCTTGCGGCAAAATTTGCTCGAAAAGTGGTGATTTGCACCCCATAAGACAAGTGCTAAAGGGACACCCGTGCAGGATTAGGGGGAGGACATCTTCTTCTCAAATTCAAAAAATAAATTTTGGCGGGAAAACCATTTCTTCTCTGGCAGAATTTTGATCGGATGTTTGGACGTGATTTAGTGAGATTCAATCCCTGAAACTTAGTGGGTAGACGTGATATGACTATAGAAAGCTGGTATGGGTATTCGTTTGGATCAAAATTGGCTGAATCGTGTCATGGAGCAAAACAGGGAAGCACGTGCATGAGAGAACTATTTCACGGGATTGCATGAGTTTTGGAGAATTTGAACATGTTCTGAATGTGTATGATGACTAGAGCAACAGTTTGGAGCGTAAATAAGTTATATTTGGAGATTAATCCAGCTGCAAACGCGTGGAGAAGCTAAAACAGGAAATTATTGCCGTGAGAATAAAAATAATAAAGAGAATATTTTTTGAAGTTATGGAGGAGATTCGATGCATCTTTCGGGTATAAATAGATTACCCAGGTCATATAGAAGGGGGGTGGAGAGTTTGGGGAGCTGAGGAGAGCTCAGGAGCGAGAAATCACGAGTTGCAGAAACTCGGGTTCTGCTGCTGCTGATGATGATGAACATCAAGAACACGAAGAACAACACCTGCTGAAGACAGTCGCTGAAAACTGTCGAAAATTTACGGCAGTGGGTAGCACTTTTCCAACGACTTCGGAATAGTGACTACAACACTTTTATTATATCGTTCATTTTGTGACGCTTTTCATGCGTCACAAAATCCTGTTTTTCACTATTTTCTCCATTTTCACCATTGTAAACACTTTTTGAGCAAATAAAAAATATTTTGAGAGTGTCTATAATATGAGGAGCTAAACCCTAAAATTGGGGCGATAGAGGAAGCCTTATTTCACACTTGGGTAATTATATTTAATTCTTTTCATGACTTTTGCACTAATTTTAATTGAAATTATGATTTGATTTAATTAGTTGTCATTTGATTAGATGGGTCATGCTTAGTTTAGGTGATTTGATGTCCCATGCTTAACATTTACATCTAATATTTTGAGAATCTATCTTGGCAAAAATAAGAGTCACTTTATTTTATATTTTTATTGAGCTATAATTGTTAAAAGAATTATTATTTGAACCTTAAGAAATGAATTTGGTGGAATCCTAAGCCCTAATACCTCTCGCCCACTTTGTTAATATTTTTGTATATAATTTTTATTAAATTTAAAAACTCGAATCTTCACAAGTCTTAGAGTTCGAATCATTTTTACTACAACTTCAAAATCACATCATACTTCTATGAGATATAGCAATTGAATCATCTCCAAATAACTAGTTTCATTTGAGTCATTTGAACTAGTATGGGTAGAGATGAATATGGTCGAGAAGAAAGTGCTCATGTGGTTAACTTTTGTTGACTATGTATGAACCAACAAGGTGTACACGTTTAGGTACGATTACCCAAACCTAAATGAGGGTACATTTCAATTGTGTGTAACAAGCCAAGTTGATCTAACGGTCCTTGAATATTGGCTTGAGTTTTAATCAGGTTTCATCTAACGGTGAATATTGAATGCTTGGTTACCAAGGTAATTTAGATTGCAAACCCGGATTTGAAAACTATACAAGGGAGAACTCTAGCAACTGGGAAACCTAATCCCCACACCTCCAGTGTGCTACTAGTTGCGACTAGAGTCGTTTCTCCTTTAACCTTAGGTTTTTCTAAAAACCCCGTAGGTTAACGACTTAAAGACGTCATTGGGATTGTGAAGCCAGACCCAACTATTTCTCTCTGTAGTTGCGTGTTCTGATCTTGCTGTATCTATCGTATAGAGTACTATCTTTTCTAAGATTTGCTCAAGGTTTTATATCTCCGATAGGCAAGATAAAAAGAAGTCACAAACAACTTCGTCTCATCGTTGGTGATTCCGCGATATCTTGTTTCGTTTCCATACAATTAAGATTATCGTGAGGTGATTGATATTACTAGGCTGTTCTTCGGGAATATAAGTCGGGTATATCAATTGGTTCCTGTTCACCTTGATTTATCAAAAGACGGAATAAAAATCATAGGTATATCTGTGGGAGACAGATTTATCTATTTAGGACTTTTCTGTATGATACAAATTTGTTCTTAAAGTCTTCTTCTTTGGGTTGAAGCAACTCTTGGTTGTGGGTGAGATCAACTAAGGGAATCAAGTGTGCAGAATCCGGCATGGTTCAAGAGGCGTAAGAGAACGCGACTGTACCTTGATCAGTGTGATATTGGTTAGGGATCAACTACAGTCCAGTCCGAAGTTATCTTGTAGTAGGCTAGTGTCTGTAGCGGCTTAATACAGTGTGGTGTTCAATCTGGATTAGGTCCCAGGGTTTTTCTGCATTTGCAGTTTCCTCGTTAACAAAATTCTGGTGTTTGTGTTATTTTTTTTGCGCATTATATTTTATTATATAATTGAAATATCACAGGTTGTGCTTAAGTCTAATCAATCCAACCTTTGGTTGTTGAGTTATTTGATTAGCACTTGAACATTGGTCTTTGGTACCGTTCAAGTTGTTTTACCTAATAATCAGTCTCACGGACTTAGTCTGTTTGATTTACTGATTAGTTTGTAAAACAAAGATATAAACTCTTGAATACACTTTCTTTCAAGTTTGAAGTCTGACTGTCTAGTCGATTCACTTGCAAAGTGTATTGGAGTTTGCCCATACAGATTTATAAACGAAAAGTTTGGGCTGGTTGTTAGACCCCCGCTTTTTCAAGTTTAATTAAAATTTTTTATTAATTATAAAAATTTTAGTATTACATTAAACCACAAGACAACAGAGGTGAAAGAACTTTAGTATAATAAATACCGAATCGTACTAACTGCAGGGATTTCAATACCAAATATTTCATTTGCTTCGGAATGGATGAATGGATACCCTCTTATTTGGAGAAATTCATTCATCGCAGCGTCTCCGTCGTTGTTGTGATTTTGTAAACAGCTCCTGAATGTATTACAATTGTTTATAATTGTCTGTGCTCGTCCCCTTAAACTCAGATACATTCGGCTATTATTATTACCGTTAAAACGCAATACAAACATTCTCCATACATGTGACCAAAAACGATTCCCTATTTCTACCAAGGTTGTTTGACAAATCCTCATAACTTTACAAAGACTACGTATCAAATCGGTATCCTCCTTTAGTGTGTACGGTGGGTTTGGTGGAGGCATGCTTAGATTTTTAGATGGAAAGAAGAAATATAAGTAAGATTGGTTTTGTATTTTGTAGATAATGAATACAAAGTCTTTATATAGACACAAAAATGTAACGGCTCTATATTTACAAAATAAAATTTGAAAATTGTACCGTTGGTTACTCGAAATTCAAACCTTTCATTAATTCAAACAACAACTCAATTAATTTAGACAACACTTATTTAACTAAGTTAACAACTTTCCTAACTAGAAATTAAGGACAACACTTTTAATTTAAACCTGCACCAGAAATAACATAAAAGAAAAAATATAATTAGAGATGGATTACATCATCATCTTCCGAATCTTCAACGCTGATTATATTCATCCTCTTCAAAATATCCTTTTGCATGCGTCGATAATATTTTTTTTCGTTGGGAGCCAACTTATCAAGGTCTATGGACATTATTACGTTATCTTGATCTATATGCGCTTGTTGTTGATGCATTTGATAAGTCTGTTGTTGAAGCTTTTGTAAATTGAGTTGTTCTTCCATTTCATAACTCGGTTGTTGAGTAGACGCCCAAATTGTTTGGTATTTGGATTCTTGTTCCGCTCTCATTTCTTCCTTCCTTGATCGTGTTTCCTTAAGATACTCCAAAATATTTTCACTATGTTGATAGATCTTATTTTCTCCCATCTTAACTGAAGATGTTC
The DNA here is from genome assembly GCA_023531105.1 of Papaver atlanticum. Classification (NCBI taxonomy): domain Eukaryota; kingdom Viridiplantae; phylum Streptophyta; class Magnoliopsida; order Ranunculales; family Papaveraceae; genus Papaver; species Papaver atlanticum. Next base: position 3,141,868 of record JAJJMB010012638.1, on the reverse strand, counting down.
CCTCATCACCTTCTCTAAATATACCTTGCTCGCGATCCTTCTTCTGTCTAGCTTGCAGTTTGGCTTTTTTTGTTCCTATAGGGCGGGCATTATTCTTGTAATTCCAACGAGTGTCTCCGTTAGGCAGAACTTCTGTACCATCTTCGATTGGTACAAAGTTACGATGACTATCAAACAACTCACTATTTTGGGCAACAGTGAGTTCATAATTAAATCCAGGAACCTTTTTTCTAAACAGTTCATACATGCATCATACTTGAATGGTTGTCCTGTTTGTTCCTGAAATTGCTCCCAACCTTCTTTTGTCTGAAATATTATGTAAGAAAAATTTAGTTTATTACTATTATCACCAAGTATATGGAAAAACTCAACAAATTTATAGAACTTACCAAATCTTCGTGATTGACACCGCTCTTGGTTTGTCGATCAATAGCGTTAAGAATGGCAACGAATTCTCTGACATCTTTTTTGATTGCTTTCATCTTGGTTTTTAAGGCACTCCAATCTCTTCCATTAGGATTCCCGTTGCGTTGAACAAGAACTTGGTGAATACATGTCCAGAATAAAGCTGTTTTTTGTTGCGAACCAACAATTTCATCACAACTCACATAAATAAATGCGGCAGTAAGATCAATCTCTTCGCTTTGCACAAAATTATGAACCACTTTGAAGCAAACTAAAATATAAGAACGTAAGTAGTAGAAGATAAAGATAAAATTCAAAGAAGTATAATAAGAAGAAGAGAAGTAAGAAATCAATGAAGAAGAGAAGTAAGAAATCAATTGATTTGGGGTGATTTGTTTAGAGAATTAGAGGTTTATTTATAGTGATTTTTGAAAAAATGACCGTTATGATCCGACGGTGGAGAAGATAGAGCCATTATGAGTGATGGATGGTTAGGATCGGATGTGATAGAGGTGTAAGAGAAAAAAGGTCAAACAAATAAATTTACGGAAACGGCTACTCTAAAAAGCTACGGCTACTGAGTAGCCGTATCAACTGTCAAACCACTACTCAGTTTTCATAAAGTAGCCGTGTGATTTCCCTTCCCTACTAGGCGGATCAGATCTGATCCTCCTTGTAGGGAAAGTGAGGGATATCCCTACTCAAGTAGGGATATGGGAGATCATAGTGGTTGCCAATTTGGTTTTATCCATACATTTGAGGGATAAGGTAGGGAAACAGGGCACCATAGTGCTTGGCCTAAATGAGTAGAGTAAAAGTGAAATTCTGGTTGGTTAAAATTTAGACAACCGCTCCATAACATGTGTCGTTTCATTTGTATCAATTATGCATAAAAATATTGACTACTCCCTCCTAAAATTAAAATTTACTCTTTAAGCACATAAGTTGAAACAAAGTCAACTAACTGACCGACATGGTCAATATCGAAATACACTTGTTTCTTCTGGTGTCGCACCGGACTCTAAACAATGTCAGTTTTTACGCACCTCAATAGTTAATTTATGAATATTCACCAAAGACCTGTTTGATTGAACTAACTGCTAGTTGAGATTTTTTTTTTTTTTTTTTTTTACTATGATGACTGGATTTTATGCTCAATTTAATTAATTAATTCATAACACCGTGTAACTCTTACTTGACCAGTCAAATGGGATTGAGCTGCTTCGAACACCCTTACAATAATACTCTATATGCACAAAAAACTTCAACATATAGCAAAATCTCAAATCTGGAGTATAATGGGGCTTAGGATGCAATTTCTTAAGAAACAAATAGATAGTCTTAGAATCAAATATGATATGAATTATCCGAACCCGGTGCTCCAAGGTTAACCCAAACCTATTCAACACTATGCAGCTCATGAGCAGAAACTGAAATAGGTTAACAACCACCATAGGCATAGGAAACCACATCACCATGATCGTTTCTTAAAACAACCACAAAACCAGCAGTAGACTCCCTCATAAATCTATTAGTGTTTATCATATTATCTCCTCCTTCGAAATAGACCACCAGCATTATTGTTTCCAAAAAAAAAAAAAGGAGTAAAAGTACAATCCACATTCCAATTGTAAAGAAATCTTTTATTCTCAAGGGTATCACTAATATTTTTATAACGAAAACTTGACTTAAGTTATATATGAAAACGCGGGGGTACCAAATGCACCACCAACTTTTTCGTTCGACAATTTGTATGGCAAAAACCTAATACAATTGCAAGTAGACCAACTTAATAATTATTGACAATATGTATATAGAGTTTACATCTCTATATCATCTCAATCAGTAATATAGACTAAGGAATCCTTGAACCTAATTGTTAAGAAGAGTACTTGGATGATCTCAAAAATCAATATCCAAAATCAATCTAGTCATATCCAAAGAATCTAATCGGAATTCTGCCAAGTAATAAACTTGTTATCTACCTTTCAAGATACGAATTCTACAGGAAATAAGTCTCGTAATATATCACTATTACATGGACGTATCTACTAAGGTTAAATACTTACTACTTGCGTAAATCCTATTATAATGATAAACAATATAATGCGGAAAAACACAAGACACCAGAAGTATTGTTAACGAGGAAACCGCAACTGTAGAAAAACCCGGGACCTCGTCCAGATTTGAACACCAAACTGTATTAAGCCGCTACAGACACTAGCATACTATTAGACTTCAGACTGGAATGTAGTTGAGACTGAATCCACCCTCCAAGCGATTAAGTTACAGTCGCGCTCCTTACATCTCGTGAGCCTCGCATGGTTTTACGCAATTGATTCCCTTAGCTGACGTCCTTTACAGCCTAAGAGTTTCTTCAACCTTAATGAAGACTTTTGATACCAATCTTCCTCTAACAAATAAGCCTATTTGATTTACCTTTAGATCAAAGATCAAGGTGTGGAAATCTGTTTGCAATAGACAAAGCTAGCAAACCTCACAATCCGGAACACTTACACTCACTTAGATGAGAAGCCTGAATCTTTTACCACCTCTCAAGAACAATCTTCAACTTATCACTTAAGAATAATTTTCAGATATCTATCTTGAGGAATCTAAGTCTGAGACAAAGAGAACTTTGCGATTTCTATATATCTTGCCTGAAAGATTACGAGAACCTCGTTAACAGAAAATCAAGATTAGGATACACGAACTATTAAGGTAAATATAGTCAGATCTGGCTTCACGAATCCCCAAAGCGAAGTCTTTTAGTCGTAAACCTAATTAAGTTTCTCAGGAGAAGTCTAGGTTTATAAAGGATGATTCTAGCTATCAACTAGGACACAAAGTGCCAGGGATTGATTTTCCCAGTTGAAAGAGCATCTTTATTTATAGTTTATCAAAACTGAGGGTTGCTTAGAATTCAAGCTAAGATAACTTGAGAATTAAGCAAACACTTTCTCTGTTTAGATGAAACTCTAATTAGGATTTAAATTAAAATATGTGAGAATTAATCTTGAAAATACAAGAATATACACAGTGGTCCGGTTACGGAACCGTGTATAATGACCGTTTTTATTTGGAAAATACGCCTTTCGAACTAAAACCAAGTTGATGTTCATTTAAACATTCAAGAGTTTAATCATGATGCACACACATAAGTTTTTTAGTGATCAATGATGTCTTGAAAGTGTTTAAGAGAGTCATAGCAATGCTAAACATATTAAAAAATAAGTCTTTGACCATCTGCTAAATTCTACTGGGATCGTTGGTGAAACGGTTCGTGAACGGTAAGGCTAAAGTTCACGAATCTGGGAGCTTGGGTTCGTGAATTGGGTTAGCCAACCTTACTCGGCTCGAGAACTCAGATGTACACTGTTCGCGTACTGGGTTCGCCAACCGTACTCGGTTTATGAACTCAGATGGACACAGTTCGCCAACTGGGTTCGCCAACCATAAGCCTTTTATACCAACACCAAAAATTTAGTTCACCATGGTTCGTGAACTTCTCCCAACTAAACTTGTGGTTTGCGAACTGGTTCGCCAACCTTCCCTGTATTTTTGAAATCAAATATTTATGGTTTGCAAACTGGTTTGCAAACCTACCCTGAGAATAAATATCAGAAGTTCATGAATTTCTCTCTTATGATGTTTGAAACATTCCCAAATGATAAATCACTTATATGGGCGATTTTCAATTGATCCATAAATTAATTTTTGAATAATAATTTTTTTTCGAATTATTATTGTTAAGAACTTTTGAGCATCTATACTTGAACCATATTTCAAGATTTTTAACAAGACAAGCTTGACTCGAAACTTTTTCTTTGTAAATCTACTAGAAGTCATACGACATAGTCATAGTGGAGTAAAATGGAACGGTTCAGTCTTCACATACCTGATAAAATAAGTTCTCCAAATGTCTTTGTCGATTTGCAGTCTTCGAGGATGACGTTAGATACTCAACTACCAACTTTTATACCTAGTATGAGACTTAGATTAGTAGACTAGAAATCAATATATAGTTTTGTTGATCTAACATTGAAAACAAGCTTGAGATAACAAAACTTGTGGGTTATGTTGTGCCGAGAGGTTCATATTGTTCCTCCAGGCATTCCAGGATCTGGCATCAGAAACGAAAACTAAACATTCAACGGAAGCTAATGTACATTAAACACAAAAGACACAGAGATTTACGTGGTTCGGCAATGTGACTACGTCCACCGGTAGCTGAAATTCACTTCATTCAAATATCATATAATACACGATGTACATGACACTCAACACCCCTTCTTCTTCTTCTTCTTCTTCTTCACATTCTCAACTCACCTTCAACTCTCTCCCAGCTCTCCTAGCCCAAAGCTACGAGAGGATCTACATCTTGCTAATGGAGAGCTTACTTCTCTTCTTTGTGAGGAGATGTCTGCAACCTAAGGGTTTAGACAAGACTGATTATATGATGTAGATACCTATAACCTAAAGGTTATGCCTTTATTTATAGGCTTACAATAGGGTGATACTTGGAAACCAAGTTCTACTTTAATTAGGAAACCAAGCTTTACTTCAAATTGGGTAACCTAAACTAGTTAAGAATAGGAAACCCTTGTTTAGATAGAAGTCTAAACATAATTATAAAAATCAGTCAAAACTGATTTAGGAAATCATAATGATGTTTCCTAAAATCGAGCCAATATCTAACAATTCTCCACCTTGGCAAGATTTTTAGGACAACTTCAACTTCTATATTCTCTGATTTCTCCACCTTGGCATGAAATCTCGACATTCACCTTCCACGACTTTGTATTCTACTGTCTTCAATTACCCGGAGGTGCCGTTAATCAGAAGATGCTTCAATTCCACAAAAGGACTTCAATACTTCACTCAGCCGTAGGTTCCAATCATCCGAAGATGCTTCAATTCCACAAAAGGACTTCAATACTTCACTCACCCGTAGGTGCCAATCATTCGAAGATGCTTCAAGTCCATAAAAGGATTTCATTACTTCACTGATCCAAAGATGCTTTGATACTTCAATCATCCAAAGATGCCGCACTCCCACAAATGGGCTTCAATTCTTTAGTCATCCTAAGATGTTGTAATGATACAACTTTCAGAATCCTTTTCTAAGGTTCAAATGTGTCAAACTGACACCAACACACCAAATGGTGTTTCAAATTCCTTTTAAGGATGCAATGTGCTTCAACATATGTGCTTCACAAATTCGATTGTGTCTTAAAAAAAAACACCAACATACTAATGCACCTAAAGATGCTGCAAACGTAAGTCATTGATTTAGTTCAAGATCGCCAATCCTAAACATCACCAATTCTTTCGTAACTTTGCTGATTTCTCAGCAATTCCAGTTATCTAGAATTCCTGACGCGTCTTCGACTTCATAGATTTTCACATGCACACATTCTTCAAACTTGCAAGATTCAATCCTTTGCACATTTGCTTCAACTCGTAGGATATAGTTTTTGACTTTAACTCACCAATTCACTTGTCAAATTTGAGCTCTTTCTCCATCCCACTTATTCAAATTCGAACATTTCGTTTAACTGCGGAGTTCAATATTTCATTACATGTACCATACCGACGAAGTTTTCTTCAAAAAATGAAATAATTCATACCTTACAAAGATGCCGTCTTTGTAAGTTTCCAAAACATATGTGTGAACATATTCCAGTATTCCATATGTGGTGATATTCATGATATTTTCATATCTTCAAAAAACTAGAACTTTTTACTCCAACTCCAAGCTTGATTCTTTCTCCACCTTCACACAATGTTCGCAAAATCCTAAACTGCATGATTATGCGTTCTTCAACTCCATGTCTTAATTGCATGAATTAGTCTTCAACCGTATTAGATTGTGCACTATCTAACACTTCTACTTCCATATTCAACAATAAAAATTTCCATTCTCCAATCCTTTCATCACTGCAACTGCATTAGAAAAAACTTCTTCAATACTCCACCGTTTAAACAACTATAAACCCCACGGAGTCAGATGGATCTAATAATTTCATATTCTTCTTCAAACTTCGGTACACACCGAACAACTTCAAACTTATCGAGTTGCACCTAAGTACTTCAACTGAATACTTAATATCTAGAACTTCAAACTCCAACTCTTAAAAGTCAGAAAACCATTTTCTAAAGAATGCCTATGATAAAAGCATTCAAACACTCGAAATTTCCACATATTACTAGATTTGCGTTTTTCAACGTTCACGTCTGAACTTGAAACTTCATTTATTGTTTTCCAATACGTTTCCTTACAATAAGGGGCAATTCAATTCAATTTAATTCATATACCGCATTCTTCAAATAGCTTGTGATTTCTTCGCTTAACTATATACTTCACATATAGTATTGTACCTTATAATTGTGAAGTGCCACAATGATACCTTGTTCGTTGCAACCGAGTTTTCACCTCAAAAAACGAAACATATCTTCATGACCTATCTATTTTTTTTCCACCACGGTCTTGCACTTCTTCAACTTGATGACTTCAAAAGGTAACACCTTCATTCTCCGCCAAATATCATCAAAACAACGAAGGTAAAAAACCACCCAACTCCTCTTTCAAAAAACAGTAAATCAACGAGGTGCCTGCAAACATCCGAATGGATGATTCAAAAACGTACCATATTTGCGTTGTTCAACAGTACGAAAAAAAATCTGCTCCTGCATTATTGTGGAAACAACAAAAGCTTGCAAAAATCCAATGCTCATAAGCTTATTCTATAAGTAAGCTTCAAACTCAACACATTCAAACAAACCCTTCTTCAATCTTATGCCCAAGGTGCATATGCCAATAATTGTGTCGACTTCATCTTCAATCTCTTCTCTTCAAAACAGAACAAGAAACTACAGCTCCACCACACACAATATCTCCATATAGGAAATCCAATTACCGCATCTTCAATCGATCATTAACAATGCAATATGCTTATAGCCACCAGCTTCAAGCACTTATTCATGAAATCAAACTCTTCAACCATAATTTAACAACCCTCCGCTAGTGCTCTCACAACACTAATATATTCAAATGGTCGATAATTCTCACATGAAACCTACTAATAGGTTTCTGCAATCCTCGCTACTCCATGCAACTGAGGAAAACTTGAGTTTAACTTCTTCTTCAATTCCTTCGACTACGTCAAGGACAACATGATAGAACTAATGAAAACCAGTAACATTCACAATCGTTCCTCTTGGTACTTCGTATAATTCTAAGGATCATGACGAAATTCAATTTTGCATCTTTACCTCTTTCAATGTACAAACCATTCAACTTGTACTTCAAACACAACACTGTTGTTTCCTTGCAACTTGGCTTGCAAAACAAGCACATTCAAACGGAAAACCAACAATGTATTCCCAAATAGTCCACAAAAGTCTCAAACAAGCGAGGTAAAGACCAAAAACAACTGAACACCTTTATCAAACTAGTTAATAAGGTTATACTTACCCGAAACTATGCAAAGTACATAGGGATGGGGTTTATACCTCAAGAAGTATACCAACGTCAAATCCTCCCTTTAAGTAGAGCTTCATCTTCAAAAGTGTATCAATCAATGGATGTGAAACACTTCAAATACATTCATCAACGAATAATTGATACTTCAAACGGTGCTTTGTCAAACCAAAAAATCAACCTCTTCAACTTGATGCAATTCAAACGACCTTGTCTCCAAGATTCTTCACATGAGGCTACACAATGATTTTCTGAATTCCAAGGTACCTCTGATCTTCCAACCGACATAACTTCATTCTATAACATGCCTATTGATGCATCTTCTTTTAGGCTTTTACTTTGATCTCTAAGTTTGTCTTCTTCGAATATCCACTGCTGATTCAATGCAACACGTTTTTATGACGCAACAGTTGCAACCTTGCACAACAATTACAAAAACAGTCCCAGTCTTCACCACAGTTTCAGAACTGTTACGATTCTTCTACCACAAATTTTAGTCAAAAAACATCACCTCGTCTTTGTGTTCTTCTTCAAATTTGACATCTTCACATACCGTTTATAACCCAGTTCAAACGAACAAACCATAGATTTTAAGAACCTAGACCTAAGCTACGATACCAGTTTGTTGTGCCGAGAGGTTCATATTGTTCCTCCAGGCATTCAAGGATATGGCATCAGAAACGAAAACTAAACATTCAACGGAAGCTAATGCACATTAAACACAAAAGACACAGAGATTTACGTGGTTCGGCAATGTGACTACGTCCACGGGCAACAGAAATTCACTCCATTCAAATATCAGATAATACACGATGCACATGACACTCAACACCCCTTCTTCTTCTTCTTCACATTCTCAACTCACCTTCAACTCTCCTAGCCCCAAAGCTACGAGAGGATCTACATCTTGCTAATTGAGAGATTACTTCTCTTCTTTGTGAGGAGATATCTACAACCTAAGGGTTTAGACAAGATTGATTAGATGATGTAGATACCTATAACCTAAAGGTTATGCCTTTATTTATAGGCTTACAATAGGGTGATACTTGGAAACCAAGTTCTACTTTAATTAGGAAACCAAGCTTTACTTCAAATTAGGTAACTTAAACTAGCTAAGAATAGGAAACCCTTGTTTAGATAGAAGTATAAACATAATTCTAAAAATCAGTCAAAACTGATTTAGGAAATCATACTGATGTTTCCTAAAATCGAGCCAATACCCAACAGGTTCAACCGAGCATGCTCTAACAATCTCCCCCTTTCTCAATTTTAGATGAAAAACTATTCAATATATATGGATTCAAAATAAAATAATCTTTCATCTCAAAATCCACCATTCTTGATTTATTTGGTTCTTCAACATCATCTTGAATTCTTCGTAATTCAAGTTCTTCTATGGTTCTGCATGTGTTCGTCCAGTACCTTTGTTTTTGAAGATACGTAACAATAAAAACTTATGAGAATACTCTAAAAAATCTTTATCAGAAAGAAAATTCACTCCACTCAAAGTTGTTATACAAAAAACATAGTATTGTTTCGTTCCTCAGAGTTCAATTGCACGACAACTTTGAAGAAATACTACAGTGATATGTTCTCCACTTAGTCAATACTCACCTCTTTTGAAAAATAGGTAAACCCTATAAATCATAATCCACTCCCCTTTACATAATGCTTCCGAAAAGGTATATATTGTAGTAAGATACTACTTAATAATTCCCCCTATTTGTCAACAAAATTGGCAAATGCGAAAAACATGGATCATAATGAATAAATGAAAGAGTATCAAGACTAAAAAACACATACCAGATTTTAGTTTAAACGGTTTCACCAAGAAAAACCCATGGACCTAGTGTAAATTGAACACACACTAATTTAAGTTATTTCACAGTTTAACTACTACCACATTTCGGACTAGCTGTACCACCTGCTTTAGTTATATTCATGCACCTGTAGAACTCCTAGCAGAACATCGATTCTCTTTAGGAATTGCTTTTGTAAACCTTCTAGCAAAAAACCAATTATCTTTAGAAGATGCTCTTGAAAATTTTATAGAAGAATGTTAATTCTCTTGTTTATCTTGTTTTGGATTCATCTTTACAGTGACCTTTATCTTGTTTTGGATAATCCTCTCATTCTCAAATCTCAATTTCTTCACCTCTTCATCGCGTTGAATCTTCAAGACATGAAGTGATTCTTCTTGGGCATCGAAAGCCTGCTGCATCTTAAGATACTGACGAGTGAACATTGCCTTATCACTTATAAAAGAGTGCTTTTCTTCAGCAAGAGTTCGATTTTCATCTGACAGGGTTTGGTTTCTCATATCATAACTATACAGTAATCCAGAAAGGTTGGTTACTTGAGAACCAAGGAAATCAACTTGACTATAAAGGCCAAGGTTTTCAGTTTTCAGATTATCAATTTGGTTTAACATATACGAATGGCTGCTGATTAATTGACTCAACTGGCTCCGTAACTTCTCATTCTTAACAAAAGCATCTTCAACAGAATGTTGATAATCATATCTCTCCATGATACACTTCTGATTTAGGGCTTTACGCGTATACAGATAATTTATAAATCAAAGGCGCTGGAATTACAGGGCGATGATTACAAGAAAGAGAAAAGGGTGTTACCTTTAAGCTCATTATTATTTGCACGAAGACCTTCGGCTTCGGCTAGAACATCTCCTTTGAGAGTGGTTACCTCGCCCTGAAGCTTAGAAACTTGATCGGAAATATCCTTAATGAGGCAATCTGAACCTGAAAAACCTTCAATTTGGATTAGGCGACGACGAGATTCCTAAGATAACGCGACAATAAAGCATAAGAGAAATAGTTATCTCAATCAAGGGGGATATCTTCGCACAAATATGGTTTGCAAAGCACAACATGAGGCAAAACATATACTAGCAAGATAAGGCGATATAGAAAGCAAAGAAAGTAAGAAACGCATACCAAGCGGTCAAGGGCAAGAAGAATACTTTGGATCTAAACTGGAGAAATTCTCGCGCCTGGTTGCTTCATTGGGCGGAGAATCGCACAATAACTTCCCAAGAGTGCCACAAACTTAAGACAAGTAAGGATGACTACTAGACGAAATGACGGCATTACAAATCTTTAGCATAGATTCAACCCCAGAGCTAGCATTCTCTAGGACACTAGGAATAGGAGCTTCACTAACCTCCTTAGTAGATAGCTCACCAGTTTCAAAAGAAGAAGAAGGGGCAACATCATTCTTTAAGAAGGAGTTGGTATGTAACTCCACTGAGGCAGAAGGAATGGAAAGAGTCGCATTGAAGCTGTCTTTTTTAAAGGAATTTAAAGGAAGGGCTCCAGTAGATTAAACAGTAGGGAAAGTAGACGCCCCAGGAAGAAATGGAATAGGAATTTCAGGCATGTCAATGCCCAAATCAACTTTCGCGCCGTGACGAGATTTATTGATTCTTCGTTTTCCACGAACACCATCACCCTTTATACAACAAAGTAAATAAGAAACAGAGGCAACAATAATGTTTTTCTTAGGCGAAAATATTAAATAAAAAAGTATTTCTTACTCATTTGTTGTGCGAAGGTTTCCCCTTATGGGAGTCACTTTCTTTCTGATCGGGTAAAACAGAAGAAGCAGGAGATTTTGGAGGAACCCTAACCATGATTTTATTTTTACTTGGAACTTCCGTGGTATCAGAAGAGGGTTTCTTGGCAAAGGTGGAAACCATCAGATTGCTGGGAATACAAAGTATGAGAATATGAGTAATAGTAGCAGAAACAAATAACAATAACAGCAGTAGCAGCATCACTCAAATCAAAAGAAAAATAAAGAAAAACAAAGATTCAAGTAACATAACAAAAACAACACAAGAGAAATCCACTAACCTAGAAGGTGGATCCATTGATTAGAACAAAAATCAGAAAGAAAGGGAACCTTGGGACTGAGTAAAATTTACAGAGAAGAAAGGAAAAGAAAGATGAAAAGAAAAGAAGATGAAAAGAAACTTCTCTCCTATGCAGTTATTAAGGTAAGAAAACCGGCAAAAGTGGTCACAAGTCAAAAGAGGAGAAGATTAGAAGACGTGTCGGTTAAAAAGAATTGTGGTCAACACGTGTAGACGGTCATGCGGAAAACACGAAACAATGTCAATGGATCTGGAGAATACGAAAAGACAGGGTTGATGCGATGGATTAAGACTTCTCTTATCGCTTTCTTCTTCAAAATTCAAAAAGATCAATGCGAGAAGAGGCAAAATGTAGATACAAAATACCGCTTAACCAATAAGAACGCGAGAAGATCATTTAGCAGCTATCATTTGAAAGGCGAAGATAACAAAGTCCACTACGTCACTCCTGACGCACGCGATGACGTCACAAGAGTCACACTTAACAGGTGAAGTCGAGCGCGATGATAATATGAACGTGATAAGAACACACCCCCAGATCCGAAATAAGAGGCTTTATTAGCTGTCTTCCACTATGTAACTTCCCTATAAAAGGGACTAGAAGCCTTTGTACGCAGAAGAAAGTTTTTTGTGAGTTTAAGCGAGGAATTTAAGAGAGAGAAAGTTGTTTATCTTCCAAGTTAGGTTTTTTTCCATATTATATTTGTGATAGTTCATGTTCTTAATATCAATATTTAAAGTTTTTTACAAGATGTCTTAAGATCTGTTTCTAATTATCATTTGGGTGTAGCTTGTGGGATTTCCTGTAACTACACAACCCTAATATTTAGTTGACCGTAAATCCACAGTGTGCCTCTTCAACCCTAAGAAAGATCACCATGTCTAATGGGAATGCTTTGTACACCGAGTTTCTGAATGGAATGAAAAGACAAACTCAAGAACATAATCCCCTTTCAATTAGGCTTCATAATTATTCGTCATGGAAATAGATTATGTGGGAAATTATTTGCATTTGGATAGTTGGATTACAAGTTGACTTTTTACATGAATGTGCCCCTCCCCGATGAAAAAAAAACAACACATTACTAAGAATTAGGAATGGATTCCTATGATCGGTGGTACTTGTACATGCATCAGAAATTAATAACGAACACCTCGAAGATACTACAATAATGTTTCCAGTTTGGCTAAAAATAATAATGAAATATCACATTTATGAAACGGAAATGGTAGAAAACTCCCTACCAAGTTTATTCTCATATTTTAACTTGCATTTGGCCTAATTGATAAATTTCTGGCTCCTCATGTAATTAGGTCGCATACAAAAATAAAAAATGGCGTACACCGACTCAGCCAACTAAAAACGTGGAATATTTTAGACCACTGCTTAAACAACAGACTCCCTTAAACAATTACCAATTCGCGTGGCCACCACACCACCCCAATCAGCTGAGTCAAAAGGACACAATGACCTTTTCTTAAAAAAGAAGTCAAAAATTCAATTTTGACGATAATTCTAGAAAGATCTCGTGTCATTTAATGAACCACCCAGGGATATTTTCGTACGTGTAAATGTACTTAGTCCAATAAATTCGGTTTTCCTCTTTCCCAAGTCCCCCAAATTCATAACAAACCCTAGAAAAGTTGAGAAGGTTGTTCCTTCTTCTTCTTCCTCTCATCCTCCATACGTTTTCTGTAAAAAGAAGTTTGAAATGGCTACTTTCCAAGAAGCTCCACCTGGTGATGCTAAGGCTGGGGAAAAGATCTTCAAGACTAAGTGCGCTCAGTGCCATACTGTTGAGAAAGGATCTGGTCACAAACAAGGTTTGTTCCGTTATTTTTTTCAGATTTCTGTTTAGATTTGATTTGATTTGGTTTCAGTTTGATCTGTTTTAAGATAGGAATTGATTTTTTGTAATTTTGTTTTTTTGATTCTTGATGTATGTGTTTGTAGAATTGTTTCGTTAATAAAATTCTGTTTAGAGTTCAGTTCGTCTTTTCAATTGTTGTTAGTAAAATATGAGGTGTCGAACAATTATATGAATAAATGATTCATATTCGTGTTTATCTTGGATTACTATGTTACTTGCATGATCTGAGATCTTAGATCTACCTATTTGAAAGTGTTTTACCAGTAATAATTATTCATCTTTTAGCTATTTGAATGTTGCAATTTTTTCATTTGAGGTTAGTTTTTCTTATTAAATTAGTCAAAATTCAACTTACTTTGTTTCTCTGTTCTGTTGCATTGGACCTTGTCACAAATTAGACCCCTTCCGGTTACGTAGGGGCCGTCCTTTTGGCTTTGAACGCAACAAAAACTGATATAGTCAAACTGTTGGTGTTTGATGAGGTTGCTATTGGGCGGTGTTAGTGTTAGTATGATCGAATAGTTTTTTTTTTCAAGTTGTAAGATGTTACTTTTATTGGGTGAAGATAGGATATCAAATTGATTTGTTATATCTTGTTAATCAATATAGTATATAATACCTTTTGTGTTCGGTGTGGTAATTACTTACTGTGCAATCATACAATACCTGTTTGAAATCTTGCTTTGGTGCTATCTTCTCTTCATTAATTCCAGAAGAGGCATTGGACCTCATCACAATTGATGGTTTTGAAAATAGCACAAGTAACTTGTCAGACTCGTTTAGTTTATCTAGAGGCCTACCTTTTGTCATTGGATGTGAGAAATCAGTATCGTCAAGCCGTTTGTTCGATGGGATTGTTGTCGGGCTGTGTTAATACGTCCTAATAGTTGGTTCAAAATAGTTTTTAATAACTGAATGCTAACAATTAAATTGCAATTTCTTATACAGGGCCTAACCTAAATGGTCTATTTGGAAGGCAGTCTGGTACGACTGCTGGGTACTCTTACTCAGCTGCCAACAAGAACAAGGCTGTGAACTGGGAAGAGAATACACTTTATGAGTACTTGCTTAACCCCAAAAAGGTAAGATGGATGTATAATCTATTCATTTCTTATTTATGTATACACTATATTATTGTTATACATTATCCATCACGAGTTCTGGATCCGATAAGCATCTTATAGATTAGAAAGAGTGTGTGCCTGGAAGTTGTATGTTATGGATAGAGCATGTTTTTCTGATGTTGCCTTAGTACAGAAAAACCTTGAGTCAGTAATTAAATCTCATTCTAGATTGGATGAGAACTACCCTGTGTGTTAGCTACATTTTTAACGGAGCTGCTGAGAGCAGCATTGGTTTAGGTCTTAGATTCTCTCTGTGCCGCCATATGAAGTATGCATACTTAAATATTCATTTGATTTAACACCTTGGAGATCTGATGCCCTGAATAAATCTCTTCTTTGTTTCTTTGTTATTGTTTTCCTTCATTTTGGTTATAAGCATTCCAGAGAATGAGGTGATGATTTTGATTGCCGAAATGATGGCTTAAATGTATTAGCTCTAGCTGATCATTTTCTATACTTTCCTTTTATGCAGTCTTTTGTTTTGTTTATGTGTTAACTGTTGATTTTCAAGGCAGATGAGGAATTTTTTTAACGTAAATGGGTAATTTGCGTCTGAATAATTCATTGATGTTAACACCTTGGAGATCTGATGCCTTGAATCTCTTCTTTGTTTGTTGTTATTGTTTTCTCCTGCTGCTGCTGCTGCTTTTTGTTTTTCTCCTTGTGATGCACATTACTGAACAATTATATTGTTGAATCTTCTATTGCAGTACATTCCTGGAACAAAGATGGTTTTCCCAGGGCTGAAGAAGCCTCAGGAGCGAGCCGACCTCATTGCTTTCCTGAAGCAATCAACTGCCTAATCCTTTTACTGCCCCTTGGAATTCATTTTGGAGACACTTTTGAGGTGTGACATGATCGGATAGCAACAAATTTTTTCTTAAATAAACCCTTTTTTTTAGGTTTTTATTGCTGCTTCTTTTCAATCAGAATAGGGAGTAGGGATATTGCTCTCTTTTGAAAAGCAAAAACACCATTTTGGGGAACAGGAATTGTAACAAATTTTATGGAGGCATATTTCATCAAACATTGGATGGGAAAAAGCACCGTCATTCTTGACTATAATGTGTTGGTTCATATATTTGATATATCTGTTGTTTGTTGTTAGATCTTCTTTTGTTTCTTTTTTTTCCTTGGTAGTTCTCTTTGAATCTCCATATGAAGACCTATTTACTTCTATTGTGTGGGTTACTGGAAGACCAGGATTTTATGCACAACTCCCTATTGTTATCTTTGTTCTGACCCCAAAGGAATGACCTGGGGTATCCATTTTCTTCGGCACCTAGAATTTTCGTTTAGGAGGTGCAAAATTGTCCTTCACCTTTGTCATCTTCAAAATGTTGTCCAGTGCCCAGTGGGCTAAATCAGTGTGCCCTCATGTGCTGTACTGAGGTTCTTTAGCTTTGATAAGGGCACTCGTTAGGGTTTAGGTTGTAGTTGCAATATAAATGCATCTACAGAGTGATTCTTTATCCCAAGCTAATCTAAAACTTCGCCGCCGTATTTGTCTCTCTTGTTTCCAACTCTGTATCCATCTACCCTTATCATTTTGATCACTCTGTTAAAGCAATGGATTATTGGGAGGATCTCTATATACACGATCAAGATCTACCTGCACTATGATTTTTCCTCTCACAAGTAAGATGGATACGGATATGATACGGTCGTAGAACATAAAAGTGGCTGTACAAAAGCTAGCTAATTTACAAAAAGAGCTGGGTGATCGCAGGGATTTGTGTGTCAGTTCAGTTCAGTAACCGGATCTATCGTCCTCGCTCAGTTTTAGAGTGAACGTTATGTTTCAGTCCTATCTCTACGAATCTTATGATTCTTCATTTTTTGCACTTCATACAGCTCGGTTCCATGGAGGTTCCAGATTAAGGCCGGAGATGTCACCGTGGTTTGCCAAGTTTCAGTTGAGATTCAATTGCTGGTCAATGTTTCTGTCATTTTATATGTATTTGAAGAGATTTTGATAATCCTGACCAAATATGTAAGACTTTCTTTTTCTAAATGAAAGTATGTTTTTCATTTCATCTGAACCCCAAATTTTGGTATGTGTTACTGTTGTTGGATTATAGTTTTTGTTTTTATGAAAGTGTTGGTGTTACTTCTTAGGTTTTCTTATTGGATTTTGGAAGTGTCGTAATGTTTTCACTTTGATAGGAACTAACATTCTCAGCACAAATTTGATCTATGGTTTGTTCTGAATATAACCTTGAAAATTCCTACAGGAATGGGAGTTGATGCTGTACTACTGGTACTTGTATTGCACAACTATGTTTATAACAGTTCAGAAGACTCGGTTGATTTTAGGTAGTTTTTTTTTTTTTTTGGATTTTGGAAATTGAGGTCACCAACCATGAATGGTGAAACCAACTTTGCAACTTGATAAAAGACCAAGCCTAGTGATGGTGTCTACAGCTTCTTTGTTGAGGTATGTTACAAGAGAGGCCACTAGAAATGATCTGATTAAGTAAACCTAGTGATGACAATTCTTATCAATTGCTAAAATCTTTTACATCTTAAAACTTTAAAAGATATTTGCGCCGGAATTATTATATTTCCCTGCCTCTTTGTTGTTGAATTTAGTGCCACGGTCAAAACCATCCCCAATTTTACATGCCATTACAGGGATCATTGTCAGACCAGGATTCTGCTTTTATTGTTGGGGCTTACAGATACGGACGTCCTGCCATTGTTGTGTGAGTGTGTTAATGATTGTTTGTTGATTGAATTACTTAAAAATGTGAGTGAAATTTGGTCATGTGTTACTTTTTTTTTTAATTAGATTGTGGTTTATTCTGGAGCTGCATCCGCAGAAGGAATATAGTTTATACTACCCTAGCTCCTCTTTAAGTACCCATGTTTCAGTAAAATGGCGGAAAATCTCATGCCTTGGGCAAATTCTAGCGTTCGTAGATATGTAATTTTGTTACACTTTTTGCCGTTACTTCTTTTTTCTGGGGTCTTTGCTTTGTTATTATTGAGAGAAATTTATGGCATAAGAAAAGCAAGGAGTTTGCAGTTCTCAGCGAGATGGTTAGTGGGAAATGGAGATTCAATTTTATTATGGTAGGACAGATGGTGTAGCGCTCTCTCTTCGGGTCAGATGATTGATGCAACTTTGGAGGAGGTCAATATTAGAGTTGTGGATTTACCTCATTCTACCAGTGGTAGTGATGGAAGAATTTGGACTGGAAATTGCAAAGGAAAGTTTTGTTTTGGCTGATGCTGTGGAGAAAATTACAGAAAGGAGCACAAAGGTTAATTGGCATTATTCTGTTTGGAACTCTTTTGTGCACCCTACTTTAGCTGCTCAGGCTGATAAGAACTGGCATTCTGGTTGTTGCAAGGTGTATTTTCTGTAAGAATGAGGTGGGAAGCATATATGTCTCACATTTTATGGAAGTCTCCTACAAGTGCTGTTGTTGCTATCTTTAACTCCATGGTTTGCATTTGGTTTATGACAAATGTAATGCTCTTTGAAGATGTGATCTGGAGTATGAGCGAAATTCGGAGAAAAGTATTGCTGAATATAGCTGAGAGTAAGTGGAGAATGAAAGGAGTCAAAGCACAATGGTGTTTATGATCTGCAGTTCTCCAGAATTTTGGTATCGGGTGCAGGCCTATAAGAAATTTCAGAATTAAATTGAGTTTAGATGGCAGCTTCCACAGGTAAATCAAATAATCATTTTTTGCTAAAGAGCTTCTTGTGGCAACCCAGGTCCTGCTGGTTTTGTTTGTAGAGATTATGTTGGAGGTTACACATACGCAATGGCTGTGGGTCTGGGCACCCACATACTAATTTTGTCGTTGAAACAATGGCTGGGATTCTTGCTTTGGAATGGACTGGTGCTAAATGTGAATGTGGTTTCTGATTCAGTGAGTGTGCTTAAGAGCTTTATGAAGAAGAAGTGCTATGGATTGTTGAAGCTAGATAACAGCGTATTTAAAGATTCTTGACAGGATTCATTTCGTGTCTTTGGAGAAATAAACTTTACAGCAGATGAGTTCGCCAGAAGAGGTTCTGGTCTGTGCTGTGGAGGAGTATGAAGTTTGTCCTAGATTTTTGGGTTATCTTGAACAAGCTGATAGAAGTTATTATAGATACTGTTAGGCATTGCTGTAGCTTTTCCTTGGTTCCTTTGGTGAGAGTTCTTTTTGTGCTCCAACACTGACCTCTGTCTTGAGGTTTTTGGTATCAATAAAAATCTAAAATAACTGTAGTTCTCAGTGACCCTAAGCCTGTGGTGTTACTGTTACCCCTTAATTTGGTCTTGCTTTTTTGCTTGTCAGCTAATGCAGGACAATTTTGTTACTTCTCTTATGTATGTCATCTTTAACAATCGTAAGCTAGCCTAGTGAAGAGATCAGGATCCTCCATAAAAATAAGTATGGCATAATCTGCCTTGTCTTTACCAGGTGCCAACACTCTATGAGAAGTGTAAATCAGATATCTGAATTTGCGAACGGGAGAGTCTGAGACTGAGCAATTGGCTGTTCATTTCATCAAGAGCAACTAGGTACTGGCTATGGCATGTTGCACACCTCAAGCACCATAGTTATCCTCAAAATGTTCGTCTAGTGGGCCAACTCTGTGTGCCCTCTTTGTGCTGTACTTAGGTTTGGTAAGGGTTTAGGATGTCAACTTACAAACAACAAATCTAAAACATCGCCGTCTTTCTGGTTTCCGACTCTGTGATCCACAACTCTTTTCATTTTGATTTCCCATGTTAAAGCAATGGATTATTGGGAGGGTCTCATGTCTACACACACAATCAAAGATCGGTTTGCACGATGATTTTTTCTCTCAGAAATAAGATGGGTACGGTTGTATAGCGAGCAAGAGGTTTTTCCAAAAGCTAATGAGAAAGTATATCAGTTCAGTAACCGAGTGTCACAGCTTCAAAACCCAGTGTGTCATCTTTGCTCAGTTTTAGAGTGAACATTTTGCACTTCATCCAGCTTTGTTTGTTGCTCAATTTTAGAGTGAACACTTTGCACTTCATACAGCTTTGTTTGTACCAAGGATGGAGCTGGTTTATAATTAAACATTTGCAGGGGCCCGGAGGTATCACCATGGTTTACCCAGTTCAATTGCTGGTCAATATTTCTGTCTTTTTTATGTATTTGAAGAAATTTTGGTTATCCTAACCAACCAAATATGTAAGACTTTCTGTTTCTAAATAAAAGTATGTTTTTCATTTCATCTGACCCCCAATTTTTGGTATCTGCTGCTGTTGGATTATAGTTTTTCTTTTTGTAAAACTATTGGTAGTACTTCTTAGGTTTTTTATTGGATTTTGGAAGTGTTTTAATGTTTCAGTTTGGTAAGAATTAACATTCTATGCACAAATTTGATCTTGGGATAGTTGTGTGTTTGGGGTTATGATACCCTGAATAGGAATTGATGCTGTTATAGGTACTTGTGTTGCACAACTATGGTTATAAGAGTTGAGAAGACTCAGCTGGGTTTAGGTAGCATTTGTTTTTCCTTCTTCAAATGGATTATGGAACTTGAGGATACCAGCCATAAATGGTGAAATCAAGTTTTCAACCTGATTAACTGACTACAAAAATCATCCCTGAAAGTCCTGCCTGACTACAAAAATCATTCTTGAAAGTCCTGCCATTGTTGTATAGGAGTGTGTTAGTGATTTTTTATTGGTTGAATTACTAAAAATATGCGAGTGAAATTTGGTCATGTCATGTGTTACTTTCAATTATTACCGACAGTTGAAAGGAGTAAATAATATGTATATGCGTAACATTATAATGACAAAATCAAAAAGGAAAAAAAAAAAAAGCCGACTACAAACTGTCTTCTCATTCTGATCAAAATAGCATCCTGAGAATTCCCCATTAGATAACGAACCCAATCTTACTGCAGCTTTAGCTCCATCTTTCTGTATGCAAGGTTAATTTTGGTATTCACATAATCGCGGTGATCACTATGTATGAACATATTTGGGTACCTCTTTGCAAGAACTCTAGTACATGCATTGGAACAACCTTCGAGATGCTTTTCTATAGCAGCATGAGAGACCCATCCGTTTTTTTCAAGCATCCCCCAGTTTCAAATTATGCAGAAAAATTTCCCACCATTATATCCACTTTTACATTCGTCAGATTTTTTAGATTGCCAAGTTCCTTCTGAACTTCTTTATTTGGGATCATGTGATAAACTTATTGAATGAAAAAAAAAAGTTAGATTAGGTTCTAAATGATGGATATGACATGCATATATACATATTCATGAAAAGTGGTTACCATTTCCAAAGATCATTTAAACATGCCATGTTTGGTGCCAAGTAAAAATTCATGCATCCTGCTGTTTGAACAAAATCCAAGGGAGTGCCAGATCCTGGCAATTTAATGGGAGTAGTACTTCATTGCTCTTAGCGGCCTAGATTTATAGCTTCCAGAATGGTCTTTTATAACCATTGATTTTAGGCAAACATTCTGTAGGTCACTTCTACCTGTAAAGTTTGTTGTACTAAATAAAAATTGACTGGTTTGTAAGAAAAGATTATTATGCTCCAAGTATACAGTTCTGCTTACTTCTAATGTTCCTACCTCCTCTTCGTAAGTATATAAATTTGATGTAGAATTGTATTTGACATCAAAACATTAGAAACAAAAGAAGACGAATGCATACAAAATATGAGCATCCTCATAGATACCTAGAAATAAGACTCGCTGACAGGAAAATATAATTGTTCTGCATAAGGATTCTATAATTACGTAAAGGATGACAAAATGGGATTAAAGTTGTTATTCCGAAATGCAGGAACATTACTGCCCCACCGAGCATCGTTGGCATAGGATAAAACAAACATGGCTGTACCCCAGGTTACACCAGCCCTCCAGAAACTTGACAATTAGTGTACAGAAGCAAGTTGGTAGGCCATTTCACATGTAAATAGACTTTCAGTTCCTCATCCTTGACTTCGATTTCTAGAAATGCACTCTACTCCACCGAAACCGATAGTTTTCTGATTTCTTAATTGATCTATATGTGGTTTTGCAAGTGTTGGAGTTAGCTGACAACTAAAATGTCCGCTATGTGTTTGAAACCGATAATTCATTTTGGTAGGTGCCAGAATTTCCAATAAACAGAATACCAAAATAACATTGCCGTCAAATCACAAAACCGTGAAGTACGCAACTGAAAATCACAAAACGAAAACAAAATACTGAAAGAAAAATATAAAAGAAAAAGAAAAGAATAGTTACCTGACCTTGGTGAATACCCATGCTAAGTCAACAAATTTATAATGGCGAGTAGTTTATATAAAATTGATATTAATTGAATGTCAGTAGAGGATGAAAGCGTTTAAAACCTATTCAACCATAAGCGGTCATCATACATTTGTATCTAAGCTGATGTATAATTATGCCTTATGTTCTGGCAAATCGGATATAATAACCGAATAAGCGAGTAATTTTTTTTTTGAAACCTCACTTGAAAGGTCATCGTTACATCAGTGATTTTCTAACTGGTGCAGCCAGTCTTAACTGTTTGCTTAACCCCATGGACCTAGATGTATACATCCAGACTATAAATACCAATTGACGTACAACTTAGACAACAATTATATGAATACTATCTACAAAACTGCCATCCTTATGTGAGTAAACTCCTGTTGTGATTTCAACCAACAATTATATGGATAGTTACTGAACTTTACACTGAATGCAAATCACCAAATCAACCCATGCAAATGAAAATCAAAAATTCAAAACCAAAAACTAAAAAATAAGAAAAGAATAGTTACCTCAATCTTATACTCAGTGCTACCTGTGGTATCAGAAAACAATGGATTTTTTTTTTTTTTTTGATGAATTTGTGCTTGGCATTTCCACAAACAGTTAAAGTGCGTTGCCTTGGCTCTCTTTAAATAACCAAAAAAATTAACACTATCCCAGGAGAGCTCTATTAGACATCAAAATAGTGAGAATTTTTTTACCTCTATTACATTCAAATAGGGCTCTATTTGAAACCAAAATTCGAGTGATTGAAGAGATATAGTCACATAGTACCTGAAATATATGAAATGCTATTAGAAAAAACAGGACCTTGGTATATCAAATACAGTAAGAAAAAAATGCATCTAATTTAGTAATTAGCAATCTCTCAATCGAAAAATTGAGAGAACTCCACGAAAATATTAGCACAATGAAACTGAAAAATCTAAATCAAAAACTAAGTTGAAAGAAACCAAAACAAATCTACGTATGAACTGAAGATTCTACTTTCGTGTACGATATAAGACATAATAGAAAAGAAAAAGAAACTGGGAGAAGATTTGGAGCAGTAAGACATAATAGAAAGGAAACTGGGGTTATCTTTGATCATGGAGTTATGTGAAGTGGGGTTAAATGGTTAATTACGACGGAAGGTTCGAGAAGTGGGTTAAATTGTTGATGTAACTGCGGTGTGATAATACGCGTTCAATTATCATCTGGTTAATAGATAGATAGATGTGGAGCTACATCTGTGGAGGGAATATAGTTTATACTGTTCTCTAGCTTCTCATTTGAAGTATCCATGCTTCTTGGCTAATGTTTTAGCATTTAGATATGCAACTTTTTGCTCTTACTTCTTTTAACTTGGTTTCATCAAGCAATCCTTGTATGGGTTGGACGGATGCACAATGGTCTCCTGCTAATTTTATGATATAATTCAGGTGGTAACTTAAAAATTGCACATTCAACATGACAAATTCAGTAAGCCTCGCTCCAAACCTCACAATCCCCTTCCAGCCGTTCCTATTGCAGCATTGACCATCGCAATGATTATAGAGTCCAATAGGCTTTTTTTTTCTTCAGCTTGTTTGAAACAGAACATTCTTTCCACCATGAGAATATGCCAACTTGAGAAGTCTTTCCCTTTTTGTTCAACAACCTTGCAAGAAGCACGTGTGTCTGTTACAGGTTTGTTGAAAAGAACGGTCATATTAAAATAAAATAAAAAAACTCGCGCAAATCATAATTCACAACCGCCATTGTTCATAGGTGTCTTTCTCTCTCTCTCTCTCGCTGTCGCTTCCAGCTGAAAAACCGAAAAATGAAATTTAGGGCTTCCTATTTACTCAATTCTTAGAGTGCAAAACAAGTCTAGATTATTGAATCTCAAGCAAACGAAGATGGTGAAGAATTCAACTTCAGAAAGCAGTTGTTCTTCATATGGAATTGGTGAAGAAGAATCAATAACTAGTGCTCCTGCTCCTGATCCTGAGATGTTAAAGAACACACCATCAAATATAGCAAGGTTAGAAGATGTAATTGATCAGTGTAAAGGTAGACATAAGTATCTTGCTCAAACTACAAGTCTTTCTGATGGTGAAGATGTTAGATGGTATTTCTGTAAAATCCCTCTTCGAATCAATGGTGAGTGACTCAGGACTTTGTTATTTTAGTTTCTTCGATTTTCCTGTATTATTGGTATGATTGTGCTGTTTATGGTTAAATTATTAAGCATTTGTTCTCAATTTTTGAAGAAATAGGTGTTGTTGAAATTTGACCAAAAATTTTTCAATTGATTGACCGAATTAAAAAATGAAAGAAAATTGTGGATGTGAATACGTTTGATAGATTCAGTAGTATCGGAGATAAGAACGAGGCTCGATAATTGTGTGATTACCTTCTAAATTTGTGATACTCAGTTGATGGCCAATAGTTTCAGTAGTTCACATCAGCTTTACTAGAAAAATACTTCTCAGATTGAGATGCATACAAGACTTCACAGAAGTACAAAACTACTTCTGCATTAACATTTTCTTTCTTCGCCGATTACACAGAGGTTGCAGCATCAGTTCCTCGAACAGATATCGTTGGGAAGAGTGAGTATTTTCGATTCAGTATGAGGGATTCTCTTGCATTGGAGGCTTCTTTCTTGCAGGTCATATTATTTGATTAACTAGATGCTCGATGATATGCTTACTGTTAATTATGGATCGATTTTGCTAGAATCTAGTGATACTCTAGAAGAGCTAGGATGTTTGTATATAGGGGGAAGCTAAGTGAAGAAGTTTATGTAACATGGAAAACTGAATGTCAATGCTAGTTTTAAACGTGAACCTCTTCTAATGTCGTGGAACAATATGTTGATTCTCTTAAACTGTATATTATTTATAGAGAGAGGAAGAATTGCTGTCTTGTTGGTGGAAGGAATTTGCAGAATGCAGTGAAGGACCAAGAGTGCACCACGTTGGTGCTGAAACTAAAATGAATGTGCAGCAACAAGCATGCTCTTATGGAGTTGACCATTCAGCGGAATTGGATGCAGCTGATGAAGAAAGAGTTGGTGTGCCAGTCAAAGGAGGTCTCTACGAGGTATCGTCCTTTCCCTTGATTTTCAGTCTATTCTTTATGAAATGTGGTGTATGAGTTTACGAGCAATATACTAGTCCATTTCTGTATTATGTACGTGTTTATTGTTGCTTGTTGAGTTTAGCGCGATTTTCCTTGTTAGTGAAACCATATAACTGCTGGTGAGGCTTATTTAACATAAGTAGGAAAGAAGGAAGAACATGTTTCATTTTGCATTAGTATTGTAAATCACGGCACACAGCTTACAGATACCTGTTATTAGGTCCCCAAGACTAATATTGAGAATGAAAATCTAATCTGTTTGGCCCATGCCCAATTGGAACCTGAGCTCAGGCTTGAGGATAATTTATTTGTATCACATTTTTTCATAATAATACCCCTCCTCCCCCCTTAATATTTCGGGTTTCTCACTGTCTGCAATTTCTTTCCTGTTCTATATAAATTGCATACCTCTAAGCTTGAGTTCCATGAGGGTTATTGTAGGTTGATTTAGTCACGCGTCAGTGCTTTCCTGTTTACTGGACTGGAGAAAATCGCCGAGTGCTACGAGGTCACTGGTTTGGTCGTAAAAGTGGTCTTGATTGGCTTCCGGTGAGGGAAGATGTTGCTGAACAGTTGGAGTTTGCTTATCGTGGTCAGGTATTAAGCTGACTAGGTTACTTTCTGCTAGTTTTTATGGTCTTTTTTTTTTTTTTTTTTGACTTCTGGGTAAGTTCATACGCCCGGCAACTGTTTAGTTACAAAGAAATACAATTTTACGGATAAGATAAAGCAACTGTAGAGAAAAAATCAGTTGCATTTATATGGTTAGGACCCAGGGAATCAAGTTCAAGTTCGATAAGAAAGAACTGTTGTAACATTCTCGTTCATGCAACCGTAGAATAGGTCAATGTTCAAACGCCTCTACCATCACAAAGTAGCCCTGCTGCCCTGGAAGTGACTTTACTGCAACAGTTGTTTACCATTTAAACATTTGAAAGAAAAACTGACAGTGGGTAGTGGGGTACTGTGCATCTGATCCGATATAGGATACAGTAGTAACGAGAGTTATTGGTTTTTAAATGGCAGGTTTGGCATCGAAGGAGATTCCAACCATCTGGTCTTTATGCAGCTAGAGTTGATTTACAAGGGTCTAGTCTGGTATGGAGTAGCGCTGCAGTGCTTTATAGTGCCATTTTGTTCTATTTAATGTTATTGTAAATTGATTATTAAGCAAAACAAAAGAAGAGCTGTATTGATTGGCCTTGTTTGTTCAGGGTTTGCATGCTCTTTTCACAGGGGAAGATGATAATTGGGAGGCTTGGCTGAACTTCGGCACTGCTGGGTTTTCTAATGTTATCAGCTTGAGAGGAAATGGCATTCAGTTGAGGCGTGGATATGCTTCGTCGGGATCTCTAAAACCAACTCAGGTTCTGCATTTCATTGCCGTATCTTTGTTTTTGGTCGAACACGTGTATGCTAGGATGTTATTTCAGGATACTCTTTCCACTTTTGGATTCTTCAGTTGATAAACGACTTGGTTAGACCATTCCGTCATTTTTGTCGAATTTTTCCTTCTTCAGGATGAAATCCGTCAGCAGAAGGAAGAGGAAATGGACGATTATTGTTCGCAGGTGTGTAATTTAGGATTTAAGACGTCTTGAACTGTTAACACCTGAATTCTGTCTGTTGATTATTGTAATGCTGGTTTCCTATCTATATCGGTGTGGATATGATATTCATTTCGTAAGAAGTTTTACGTCCATAATTGTCAAATCATTCGCCTTTCGCCCAAATTGTATAGGGTAGTGCTTCATCTTTTTTTTTCTTTTTTTTTTTGAAGCATGCTTCATGTTGTTGGATGAGCATACTAATTTTTTATATCTGAAGCAGGTTTTCTTAAGCTGGTCGTTCTTAATCAGTTACCATTATTTTAGGTTCCAGTGCGTCATCTAGTATTTATGGTACATGGCATCGGGCAGAGGTTGGAGAAAGCGAATCTGGTCGATGATGTTGGAGATTTTCGCCATATCACTTCCATTCTTGCTGAGCGACACTTGACTCCCTACCAGCGTGACACTCAAAGAGTACTATTTATTCCATGTCAGGTTGGGTTCTATCATTATTTTAAAAAAATTTCTCTTAAAGTCTTTGATGCCGTTGTTTCTCTTCTTTTCAGTTTCCCTCAGCTGGACAGGAGAAACTGAATTTGATTACCTTCCCTATTCTTTCTGTTTTCTAGTATAGTACACTGTATTTTATGCTGTATGATGTTGACTTTGGAGCTTTTGTGAAGACTCTCATAAAACTTCTGTATTCTAGTGGAGACGGGGGTTGAAGCTTGGAGGTGAAAGCGCAGTTGAAAAAATTACTTTGGATGGTGTACGGGGCCTGCGTGTCACATTAAGTGCAACTGTGCACGACGTGTTATACTACATGAGCCCCGTCTACTGCCAGGATATAATCGACTCGGTACATTTTTGTTTCAACTTGATATTGCAGCATTTTGATATTCCTTTTTGAAATGACGTGCTATCGATTTAATTGAGATTCTATTTATGAAGTGGTAATTTATTAGGTGGACTTGATGTTTTGAGATGCTTGTCCATATGCTGAAACATTTGTCCTGATATCTACTCCTCTTCTCTTCCAGGTTTCAAGCCAATTAAATCAGTTATATCTGAAATTTATGAAGAGGAATCCAAGTTATGATGGAAAGGTATGCATATGTTGGTGTTGTTGGTATGTCATCGTCTTCCATCTACAAATCAGAAATCAGTGAAAATTAGTGGTACTTTTTTTTCTCCTTCCAGGTTTCCATATATGGTCATTCTTTGGGAAGTGTTCTGTCGTACGATATACTGTGTCATCAACATACTCTATCCTCCCCATTTCCGATGGAGTGGATGTACAAGGAGCATGTCAACGACAAAGAACCCAAATCTGAAGGAACTAGTAAATCCCCTGAATGCCCTTCACCCATAAATTTAAATCATCCCAACTCCGAATCCATTTCCAAAAATTTGAGCTTGGAGGAAGAAAAGTCGTGTTCGCAAGGAAGCAATATTTATTCGAAGGAGGAAGATTTCGAAGATCCTGTTATTTCATCATATCATCCCTCGACATCAAATTCGGAAGAAACATTCTCATTGACAAGCAATGAGAAAGATCAACTATCCGAGTCTAAGCTACAAAGGGCTTCGTCGTTCGAAAATGATGATGAGCCACCAGGAGACGGCCTAAATGCCCTGCTTTCTCAAAAAGAGCAGTTGGATCTGAAAAGAGTAAATTGCAAAGTTCCTGCCAGCGATTTGGATAAGGTTGAAGCGGTTATATCTGAAGATAGCGATAAAGATACAATAATTAAATTGCTGAGAAGCGAAGTAAGGTTCTGCTTAGAACTATTTACTCTCCTTCGCATAGTTTGCAATTAATGTTGAACTAAATTTGGTGTTAAAACTGCCGTCTTTGTAGCTTAATTCCCTGAGAGCAGAGATAGCAGACCTGAAATCAGAGTGTGGAGATGAAGACCATAAAAAAGGTCATCAAGGTATATTGCTCTTCCTAATATTAATTTTTATTCTTATTTTCGTGCAAGTAATCTAGATAAATGAAAAGAAGAAAAATGTTAAGAAGTTGTTAAAAGAGCCTTCACCGTGCACCATAGAATAAGACCTTGACTTCCTTTAGGTATTAACGTCCAGGTTATCACTGGTCAGAGAGCATATGCCCCCAGTTAGCTCCCAGAAAGTATATGGCACTTAGATTTCCTTGGTGCAAATGGGGAGCAGGGAAAGGAAAGTGTCAGTTTCATCGCTGGTGATGAAATTTATATATTGAGCTCGCCTTTGTAGCTTATGGAGTACTTGACTCGTTCAAATCTCTTTGGCCAAATTGGGTCTGGAAAAAATTTCCCATCTGAACTCATGAGATTATTTGGTCATGTGATTTATGATCTAATAGTACATATATTTTAGAAGGCGTTGGAGCACTCCACTGGGATCCGCCAATGTCAGAATCTAGAAATAGAGCACATAAAGTAACCTTAACTAAACAATGAAAATAAAAAAGACAAGAAGAATGAATATGTTATTAGCTTTATATATATTCTTCTAACAGACTCTGAATTTAAAGAGAGCGATTACTGCTATTTATCTAGGTGGTGAAGAGGTAGACAGCGACAGGTTAAAGAAATCCCATCCACACCTTCTGCCAGAAGTAGACAATACGCATAAGAGTTACAGGCCTTACATTAGGTACACGAAGCTTGAATTTGAGGTAAGTGGATACTTTGTCCTTTGTTCAGTTAATGCTGTTGAATTGCTGTCTAAAATGTAAATCATTATATATTCTGAATCAACTCTGTATCATGCGTCCAGAAAAGTATCATTTGCTGTCTTGAACCAGATTCTATCAACTCTCCATTCATTGTTTGGATTTATCTATCTATCAGGTAGACACATTCTTTGCAGCTGGATCTCCTCTTGGTGTCTTTCTTGCCCTCCGAAATATCCGTATTGGAATTGGTAAGTACTTACCTAATCATCTAGATTTCTGCTTCTGTAGCCACTGGGACCTCATTCTATCTCTGCCTTGTAATTGAGGGTGCCTCTTACATATTGTTCGGTTTCTACAGTTCGCTGCATGTGTGGTACTGACTAATTTTGCATGTTGAGTTCTTTATTGAGAGCCATATATTTCAAACACTTTTGAGTCCTATGTTGTAGTCAGTGATTTCAGGATTTCAGGTGCGATCTAGGAACCTAGTCTATATTAGCGAACCAGCCTTTTATACTTCTCATCTGCCAGCTTCAGAAGTTGTTGTCTGAGACTATCTTATAGTATTATATTCTTGTAAAAAACAACAACTATGATATCTAGGAGCTGCTTGATTTTTCTTCTGTTTCGATTTGTTTTAACTTACGGATATACCCCAAAAACCCCCATGCAGGCAAGGGTCAAGATTACTGGCAAGATGAAAGCATATGCGAAGAAATGCCATGTTGCCAGCAAATGTTAAACATCTTTCATCCCTTCGACCCTGTAGCATATAGGTTCGCGATACTTGCATTTCAATCTTCTTTATGTATATCTGTTGCATCTTTATCCATATCTCCGTTTTTATTTATGGTGGTTTGTTTGTGTACAGGATAGAGCCACTTGTATGTAAAGAATACTCCAATAAACGCCCCATTATCATTCCCTATCACAGTGGCGGGAAGAGGTTGCATATTGGCTTTCGGGTGAGTTTCTGCTTACAGTTGAACTGTTTTTGTTCTTCATATTAGCATTATGTCAATTTTCTTTCTGATTTTAGTTAAGAATTCTTTTCTTCTGTCTGCCATGTTTGTAATCTAGGAGTTCACTGAAGACCTAGCAGCTCGCTCTCAAATAGTTCGAAATCACCTACATTCTGTAAGGGTAAGATTTTGGAGATAAGAATACTATTGTCACACTTTCCTCAACTAGTCTGTTACCCCCTCTTCTTGTAAAAGAATTATTTTTTGGAGAAAAAATGGGAGGAGAAACAGAATCCTTACTGTTGAAGCTGATTTAATAGGTCAAATTGCTCACACTATGTCATCTGGGAGATGGAGATAACATAGAAGGTACATGATTAAGTTACCAATTATCTCCTACATTATGCTGTTTGAGAATGTTCACTAATAACTTGGATCATGGAAGCAGCGGAGAGTAATCAAGAAGCGCAAGAAAGATCATATGGCTCAATCATGATGGAGAAGTTGACAGGAAGTAAAGAAGGTCGCATTGATCACACACTTCAAGTTAGTAATTATACTTCAGTTTGTTGGATACATTCTTTTGTTCATAAGAGAAGTTTGGTATCAACGATATGTTAGTTCACTCTTATGGCACTTTGAAAAGGTCTAACTGTTGGTCTTTAACTAAACTTGGCTGGTAATTACTGCCTGTTTGACGGTATTTTCATTCAAGTTCACATTCTTAACTTATAAGTGAGCATGCTACTAGAAGGAAAATTGAGATGTTACTTTATTAAACCCTACCCATTCACACAAGTCATCTGTATGATATAATGATATTCTAGCTTCCCATTTTTGGGTACTTAAAATTTGTGCCCTACAACTCAGAAACTGCAACTAGCAAAAGATATCCTATAGCTCAGAAACTCCATATAGGCTTATTCTCTGTTTGTGTGGTGTAGTTCCTGCCTTGGTTCTTTATTGCAGACTCTAAAGTGGTTTCATTTCCTATCATGCTGTATCCTTGTCATAACAAAATTTTCTGTTCTGCAGGATAAAACATTTCAACATCCGTACATATCAGCCCTAAAATCACATACGTAAGTAGACTTATGAATTAAATTAGAATTATCTCGAAAGAAATTGAAATTTTATAAATCCATATTAAGTTGATACCCCTTTCTTTTTGAGTAAAATGTACGAAATAAGCAGCGCATGCCGCATGTTGTGTTCCTCACAAGAGATCTATTCTTAGAGGCCAAACATTTTTTTGTAGACCGTCTTTATATCAATTATTATTTGCAAGTTTCAGTTGTGGACACTATTATCTTAGTTTCCATTCCAAATGTTTCTTGAAATATGATGCACTTCATAGTTTGTTATGCATATTCAGTAACAAGGATTCAAGAGAGCTAGGTTTTCTTTTCTTACCAGTAGACCTGGGTGAGAAGAGTTTCTTGGAATATTGTGCATTTTATGGTTTTTTATGCATATATTTAACAAGGATTTCAAGAGCACGAGCTTTTTTTCTTCTTACTGATAGAGCTGGGTGTGCAGAAACTACTGGCGGGATCGTGATACTGCGCTTTTTATACTTGAACATTTGTACCGTGATATACCTGAAGAGCCCGACTCACCTGATGAATCCAACTCCGGAATTTCTGATAAGACAACCAGCTCTAGTGGCAGATTTTATCAAAGTTTGACCTTGCTTGACGAAGATCTTCCTCTAACATTCTCCGACAGGAATGTCATTAAGGAGTTTTCAAGGAAAGTGAAGAAACAAATGAACAACAGGTAGTGGAATTTTATTGCACAATGGGTGGCCATGACAAAGAAGTTCCGAGGAAATTCAAACTCGAAGGCCGTTTTCAATTTCCACAATACCAGGTGAAAATTCAGTTGCTAGATATAGATAGGTTTCTGAAGTCAACTGTAAGTAAGTTTTTCTCTTTTAGATTATCTGATGAATTGGTGTGGGTTCGATGTAAATAGATAGTAATATAAGGAAGGAGAAGTAGCTCTGTATATTTTGGCAGGGGGACTAGAATGTAATTAAAATGAATAGCGATTTATTAAATTCCAGACAAAATGAATTTATTCTTGGCTAATGCCCAGCTAGATGCATGTCATCGTCCCTAGTTTCATGAATTTGATGTGCAATTCTCATCACCGAAGTAGAGCACCTGATCCCCGGTATCATACAGAATCCGTTTATTTGTTTGTTGCATTGCTCCTAAGATCAAAGCTGGGTTTTTAGTATCTAGTGGCAAAAAGCCTAAACAAACAGTGTCAGCAGTTAATCTAACAAAATTAGCTCTATGATCTGAAATAACATAGTCTGCTTGTTGAAAATGAAGTGTTATAGGAGGATAGTTGAAACTATCAAATCTTCCCCGGAAACAAGCATCGAAATAAGCATCGTAATGTTTTGTGGCACCAACGTATTCAACTCCGAGCTTGCTAAAATGTGCCTTAAGCAAATCTACAACTCTCTCATAATGATCTCTATACATTAAGGATAGTCTAGAACCAGAATCTATCAAAGCACCACCTTCTCCTTGATCGTTAAGCTCGAAAGTACCGCTAGGAAATCTTACTCTTTTGTCACCTACACTGACATCTTCTAGTTGTAAGTAATAGAATGTCGTCCGAAATTTCTTCGGCACCACAAGAGGAGTTGCACTTATTCTTCGAGCTGCGGTTCCAATTGTCGCATCTGCACCGAACCTTAAATATGTGTTTGATGCCTCAATATTTTGGTTAAACGTCTGGAAGCAGTGGGAAAATCTACCTTGTCCGGCAGGACCCAATTGATTTAGAAAAGACCATTGCCCCTGCCCTAAACCAAGTATTCCTGCAATGATATCAGGGTGGCCACCTGAACGATGATTAACACCCAACAAAGCATCAAAATTCTCTTGGCGGAGACCGCAACCCACGTATAAATCGATACTTTCGGGGGCACCAGTGTTGGAGCCTAGAGTGAACTTCTCTTTAGCAACAACACCAGATGTAACTGGTCCACTTATATAGCCTACTTCGTAAGTGCATTGACCATCAACATTGCACTTATCTCCCTTACAAAGAGGATGTGTGTGACAAGGAACAGAATGATATGTAGTTGACGACCTCCAAGGATAAAGTGGCATATCTTGAGCGAAAGCTTTTGTGGCACCTTCGCACTGAAGCCACGTCTGATCACTACCTGAATCAATCATCAAATAGTAATTCATGAATGGCTGTTGTCTACCAGGAAACGTACCTAAACCAACCGATGCAACGTAAAACATTCCTGCTTCGTAAACTGTAGGCAATCGTGCAGCATCAGGATTCATGGAGTGTGTTGCATTGCTCTCCAGTAATATTTGTGACTCAATGTAACGTGCTCGAGCTCTGGATTGCGCAACGAGTCTTTGAAGTCTCTCGTCCCGTGTTAAATGGTTACCTAGGTATAAAGGTGATTCTTTGGAGTCTATATGGATCATCTTTAAACTAAACCCTTTGTTTGGATTCAGTGCAATGACTGATTTTAATAATACTGAAACATGAGTAATTGCTAGAAGAAAAATGAGAAGAGTTCCCCCCATGATTGAGCTGAAACGAATGTTACAAGTATGTGCAATTTGGAACTTCAATTTATAATAGTAACGCAACCAAATCTTTGGATATCCAGCCAGATTTATTAAGAAAACATATCAATAAGATGTTTGGATATCAAGACTAATTGGGAAAGTATATTTTAGTACGTAGCCTCGACATTCCTCTTGTATATATAGATTCATTACCATATCTTTCAACATGCATGCATGCACGGAGTGTACCTTTTATTAGAGATAATTCTGTAATCAATATTAAGATATTTATATATAATTGCCATCTCTTCTATCACGGAGTGTACGTTTAATTAGAGATAATTCTGCGATCAATTTTAAAATATTTATAAAATCTTACATCAATTATTGTGTATGTTTATTAGAGATAATTCTGTAATCAATATTAAGATATTTATAATTACCATTCTCTTTTATTACTGAGTGTACGTTTCACTAGAGATAATTCTGTAATCAATATTAAAATATTTATAAAATCTTACTTCAAGTCTAACGGTAAAGGACCTTCGGTTAATGGCTAATCTAGCCATAGAGTGGAATTATGGTTATTACGTAACAAGATATCTTTTGAGGCAGCCAAGGTAAACTGGACTCAGTTTAAGATGTGTGCTTACTGGTTATCAATGAGAATTCAAAGTGCATGCATGACAGGTCCATGCTCAATCCTTGCCTGCACACGTGAAGATCTACTTCAAAGAATTAAGCTTCTTTCATGTTGCGATGGGGCTTCCTTGAAAATCCTGGACCTGCAAGAGCTGGAGTAGTAGCTAGATCGAAATGACTGTGGCAGTGGCCGCTGTTAGTATAGGGCTAGGCATCACCACGAACTGAAATTAATGCAGTGGTCTATGGATTGGTCTGGGGTTTAAAGAACGATGTTTTGGGGACTACCCCAAAACAGTGGGGGACTACACTTCCAATTTGGGGGTGGATATTTGAAGTAATTTTGGGTCACCCTTTATCTATTTTTTTTTAAATATCAAATTTACCCTTGGTAATTAAATTAGTTAGATTAGTTAGTGTTAGTGTAATGATTAATTAGTGATTAGTTAGTGATTAGTTAGTTATTAATAGGATAGTTTTGTTAGAATGAGAAGAAGAAGAAGAAGAAGAAGAAGAAGAAGAAGAAGAAAAAAAAAAGATGAAGAAAAAGAGGGAAGAACACTCAAAATGTTATTTTGAGTTTAGTAAATATGATATGAGTGATTCATGTGATGATACCTCCTCCTCAGAATCAGAACCTCCTTCATCTCCAAATATATTTGTCAATATTTCTAATGATCCAGATATGAGTTATATGTTAGACGATGAAAGCTATTTACCCCATACTCAACCTAACGACCCAAATGATGAATTTTATCAGCCACAACCAGAAGATGAAGTTATGGGTACTCAGGTATGTCTCAAATTTAGTTAATGTAGCTTGAATTGTGTAAAAAATTGGGCAAATTGAAAATTTCAGTAAGAAATTTCGGCTAGGTCAAAGTAGTTCGGTTAGCAATCCTGCAGAACAGGTAGCCGAACTCTCCTGTATGTGCAGTTCAGTTACTCGTTTCAGCATACGTAGGTAACCGAACTCTGTTTTAATGGAGGTTTTTAAGAGTTCGGTTATCTTTTTCCAGAAAACATTGCCGAACTAATTTTATAGAGTATACAGTTAATAGTTCGGTTGAGTCGAGTTTAGTCCCTTTGTTACCGAAGTTTATGTTCGGCAAGCTCGCAAATCACGTTCATTGAATAGGTAACCGAACTTTTAAGTTCGGTTTAGTCGATAGTAGTAATTATGTTGCCGAACTATACCATAGAAAATTCCAAAGAATAAGTTCGGCAAGATCGCATTTTTTTTTCATAACCGAACTTTTTGTTCGGCAAGATCGCAATTTTTTTTTCATAACCGAACTTATTGTTCGGCAGGATCGTATTTATTTTTACATTGCCGAAAATTTAAGTATTTCTTATTTTTAGTTGGTATTGACGTTTTGCTATTACTCGTAGGTTGCATATGATCCAATAGAACCAATGGAAAATCAACCTACCCCTGTTGATATTTTGTACGATGACACGTCCCATCACTACATGAATGACTTGGTATTCAAAAGTCCTTTATAGGCAAAAAGTTGGGCTAGACAACATGCACTAAAAGACATGTGCGTATTAGTATTGAATGGGAGAGAAAGCAAAACCCGCTTTGAAATGGTTTGTGAGAGAAGCGGTGATCCCGATAAAAGCCACAAGAGGAAGGGTTATGTTTATAAAGGAAAGACAAATAGGAAGAACAAAACTTTCTCAAAGAAGATTAAATGCCCATTCAAGCTTGCATTTAATTACACAAAGAATTGGGTGGATGGGTTCTCTACAAGGTTATGGAAGGTTGTCATAACCACCCTCGTCCGGAGCATCTTGAAGGACATTTCATGGCGGCCAAGCTAACTCCTTAAAAGATGGTCAAGGTTGCTAAAATGAGGAAAATGGGGGTTTCACCGATTTAAATGCTCCAAATACTAAAGGAGGATAACAAGGATAACCACTCATCTTTGTCCACCGTTTGTAATGCAATTGTGACAATTAAAAAGAAGGAATGGAGAGATAGGCAAGTGATGCAACAATTGTTTTTTTTGGCCAAAGAGAAAGACTACGCAGTTCAAAAGGATGTGGATTCGGACGGAGAGATAACACAACTCTTCATTGCGCATCCAACGAGTGTTCAATTGGCTCAATGCTTTCATGAAGTTCTCATAATGGATTGTACTTATAAGACGAACAAGTACGAGATGCCATTGTTGAATATTGTTGGGCGTACTTCGACGCATTCACCGTTTACCGTGGCGTTTTGTTTCTTATGGGACGAGCAAGAACCTAGTTACATTTGGGCACTACAACAAGTTAAGGAAATCTTCCGAGGTGATGATATTCCCGGGGTTATAGTCACCGACAATGAAGTCGCATTGATGAATGCAATAGAGGTAGTGTTTCCATTAGCACACAATATGCTTTGTACGTTCCATATATGGTGTAATTTGATAAATAGGTGCAAGCCAACAATTTGTCCACCCAAGAAAAAAGGATATGAAGAGATTAAGATGCTACCGGAACATGAAAGAGCGGATGCAAAAGAGGAAGTTGAAAAACAATACGATCTAAATTACGTTAAATGGGTTGCTTTCAACGGTGAATGGGAATCATTATGTTGGTCTCTTACCGAGGAAGAGTATCATCTAAATTTTGCGGCGTTTATCGCCTATTGGGATACTCCCGATTATCCCGGTGTTGTATCGTATGTTCTTCGCCAATGGTTGGAACCACACAAAGAGAGGTTTGTTAATGCCTATATCAACCAATATAAACACTTGGGAAATCAAGCGACAAGTTTAGTAGAGTCGGATCACCATCGGTTGAAGAAGAATCTCTTTGGATGTGTTGATAATTTCGTAACTGTGTGAAATGCTATGGAGAATTACTTCAAGCGCGACATTGATAGAATTAAATAGAAGTTCCAAAAAAACCGTATATTCAAAACGACCGTAAAATATGCCGACCACCCATTGTTCAAGGGAATCCATTACAACGTATCTCGCCAATGTATGAAGTTGTTGATTATAGAAGTCGAGTTGATTGATAAGTGGGAAACCAAGAGGGATGAGGTGTGTGTATGTAACATGAAGAAGTCTATGGGACTCCCTTGTCGCCATATGATAATAAACTACGAGCATGGCGTAATCCCTTTAAGCGACATTGATCCATATTGGAAGCATCTAAGTTTCATCCCTCCTCCAAAGGGAGAAAAAGCCGGAGAGGAGTTTGGTGATAACGAAATGGGTAGAACCGTACTAGAGATGTATCGTGGCATGAACAAGCTCCAAAAACAAATATTTTGGGATGACATGAGGAAAATCATATATCCACAAACTTCGGAGAATGTTTATGAACCGTCAAAAGGCAAACGCAAAGGTAGGCCAAGCAAAAAAGAAACTAAAAAACAACTAAGAGAATATGCAAAGGTGTTACGTAAAAAGAAAAGTGAGCCATGAGTATACCGCGGCAATGTACTTGGAGCAAACCAAGAAACATGGTAGGAGTATTGAGGAGAAAGGCGAAACAAGTGAGCGAGATTTGAAGAAAAAAGGTACGATGTGTCCATCACAACCAAGGAAACCATGTTTAGGCGACGTGAAGCTTAAGTCTCCAATTTGCCCTATCCAACCATCTTCCCTATACGTGAAGCTTGAGGCTCCAAATAAAAACTATTTGAATGACCTACCTCTATACATTAGAGAATACGTTATATCCACCGACGACGTTCCTCCGGATGGTAATTGTGGTTTTCATGTTGTCAATCAACAACTTGGGCCTTTCATCGAAGGTGCCAAGCTAAATAATGGGTGTGCAATCACTCATATAAGGAAAAGGTTGTTGTCCAAACTAAAAGAGAATCCGGCATTTTACAAGACAATGTTGTGCGATGGGGTGGGTAGTCTCAATGAGCAATTTGTTAAGTATCAACGTCGTCTTCATGGGGGCCATCCGAACACACCGGATTATTGGATGAGCATACCGATATGTGGACACTTAATTGCCGAGGCATTTAATTGTGTGGTTCATTATTTCTCAAAGTATGCTAGTTTCACCTTCACCCCGAAAACAACCGTATGTGTCGAGCAACTTAAACGAAGGAAATGTGTGATGGCATTGACTAACAACAACCACTTTATAGGCCTTCGTTTAAAACCCGATTGTCCACTGCCTCCAATATCCGGAAACTCTTATTGGCCTGCATTTAACTCCGATATAATGTTGGGTTGGTGTATTATGTATGAGCATAACATGGAGATGTGGAAAGCTTTGGAGAAATCGGACGAAATTGTACATGAAGGTCAAATTTCTCTTGAGGATGATTAAATGACACATGTAATGGAACTAAGTATGATTTTCAATCTAATACTATGTTTTTTGAAGTGTGGTATTCATTATCGAGTTAATTTTAGTATTTTATTGAGTTGACAGATAATAGTTCGGTAAGCACATATGATTATCCAGGTTGCCGTTCGGCAACCTGCGCAAATATTTCAGGTTGCCGAACACCTGTTTTGTGTTAGATATATGTGTTTTATTTGAGTCTTCAGAGTAGAGTTCGGCTACCAGTCAAAATGTTGCGAGGTAACCGAACTTTGTCTTCGGCAACCTGGTAGGATTTAGCTGTTTGCCGAAAAAACAGTTCGGTGACCATTAATTTGTCACACTTTACCGAATTTTAAGTTCGGCTAGCTCTGTTCAAATTTAGGTAAACGAACCTTTTACCTGAAGTGTAAGTCACAAACTGGTAGGATTTAGGTGTTTTATTTGAGCCTTCAGAGTAGAGTTCGGCAACCTTGAAAATGTAGCATGTAACCGAACTCTGTGTTCGGCAACCTGGTATGATATAGCTGTTCGCCGAAAAAATAGTTCGGTGACCATATATTTGTCACAGGTTTAGTTCGGTTAGCTATGTAAAAATTTCAGGTGGCTGAAAAACAACCTGTATTCAAAATTTCATCCATATAAAATTGAAAACACAAACCAAATTATAATTAAAAACGCAAACAAGGTTGTAAAAAAAATATAAAAGTTGTTATACATACACAAACATACGAAATTAAACCATACGAAATCCACAACTAAGATGTTTTTTGACACTAAAACCATACGAAATCACTAATGACCACCGCGACGCACCCTTTTACCACTTCCTTTTTTACCACGAGTTTTAGGTGGAACTTCCTCATCACTTGGGGTTTCATCTACTCGTCCGGTTTCCTCCATGGCGCGACTTGAACATTCTCCTTGTTGTCAACCCCTCTTCAATTGCTTAGACCTACTTGGCTCCATCATTCTATTAGTTATAAGACCCTCCCACTCGCCGTAGAGGTAGGTTTGTTCCTTAGTCGACATCGGCTCTCCACTACGGATTTTAGCCATCCATTTCTTCAAACAATTTCGTACCCTTCTTCACCTGATTCCAATTTTAAGCTTAAGTAAATATATTTTCAAACAACAAGGAAGTATAAGAGAAGACATTTTCTTACCACATTATCCCATAACATTTTTGCTTCTTCTCCACAAATAGGCATCTCCTTCTGAGCTCTCTTAGCATCCCTCTCCTTTGCCTTCGCCTTCGCCTTATCATTCTTAGCTTGTTCTTCTCTATTTATCACAAAACGATGACTAATTTCCTGATAAAACTCCATATAATCTTCATCACATGCATTTACATCTCCATCACAAGGTACACAATCACCTAAAGGTAAGTAGTAGTTACTAAGTGCATTCCAATGTCCTACCGTAGGAGTTGGTTCATGTTTTGGAACAAAATATTTCTCGGTGTTCTTTGTTCCTTGAACCACCAAATTGAAATTTTCATTCACCACTTCGGGATCCATTTGGACACAACAAAGTTGTCTTAGTATTCTCCTTGGATTATATATTGCGTAGCCATTAGAATACCAAATTGGTCCATAGTATGCCGAGACGGTAGATAAACCATTCATATCTTCTTCATCTACAGGGACATCATCGGGTACGGCGTATGGGTGAAATACCACATCGTTCACCGTAAGTTTATCCAATTTCTCTCTCAACGAAGTCAACTGCTCTTCTTTAGACTTCTTTTGTGCGTCCAAAAACAGCCATTTTCCTGCTGTAGGTTCGTCATAGGGATAAGGTGTCTTTTCCCTAGCCAATCCCAATGAAGGGAAGTGGTCATAAATCCAAACCTATGCGAAAATACGAAAATATTAACCACATACATGATAATTGATTTGGGAGCAGAAAATTTATGCGAATAATTTGCTAACTAACAATGTAAAAGCTCACCTGAATAAGAGTTAAGTAACCTCCAATTTGAGTTGTCTTAATCCTCGACCCTTTGCTCATCTCTCCTAGAACAAAAGCAAGCACCCCAGTGGCCCAAGAGTATTGGTTAATCTCATCGAGATTCTCCAAAAGCTGTAGATAATGTGCATCCACCCTATTTCCAGAAGTGTCGGGGAAAATGACTGTTCCTAGCTGATATAACCAATAAGCAGTGACATGATGCCTAAGGGTCTCCTGGTCCATCACCAACTTTCCTTTCTCCACCTTCTTTCTTTTCCCTCCAAATGCTTCCTTCAACTTTACCAACTTGAATTTCTTCACCTTCTTCTTGAACGCTCCATTTACCTCTCTTGGATTATACTCATCGCCCCGTTTAGGGGACTTCACAGAACGTCTAAACTCACATTGAGCCTTTCTTTCATCCCATCCTAGACATTTTAGAGCCAATTCTTCAAGAGATTCATAATGCATCGAGGGGTTGTAGCCTTCTCGAAGACATTTACCTTCCATTGGTAAGCCGGTTATTCTCGAGCAATCATTGGGAGT
Source organism: Papaver atlanticum (assembly GCA_023531105.1). Taxonomy (NCBI): domain Eukaryota; kingdom Viridiplantae; phylum Streptophyta; class Magnoliopsida; order Ranunculales; family Papaveraceae; genus Papaver; species Papaver atlanticum. The sequence goes on along the minus strand of JAJJMB010012638.1, from coordinate 3,100,548 downwards.
AATTCCCATCTCGGCAAATGGAAGATGCATTGTATGTCTCGGGATAATACCTCTCGAGAAATGCGGATACGGCAACAACGTCATAATCCACATGTGCATACTCTATAGCTCTCCATAACACACACTGTTTCACCTTTGCTTGAAAATCGTCACACTCCAAAGAAAGATCCCATTTGGACGCCTTTTGACGACGAATAAGACGAACTGCATCATTATGATCCTACGAAAAAAACATAACACTATTAATACTTGACGAAACATGTCCCAAAAAAAATGTTTTGTTAGGTAAGAATGAACTTAAAGAATACCTTTGTCACATAGATCTTCGCAGCCCATGAGTGTTTGTAGCCAAACAATTTGTCCCCTCCATCATTTGGAGTACCATAAGTTGGGTTCACTGGTGGCAAACACAAATTATCAGGGGAATGTGTGAGTATCTATCACAAGGCGGCTTCTGCTTTTTTTTTTCTTTAACATGAACTATTTCTTGCTCTTCTTCCTCTTCCTCCACTTCCTCCTCTTCCTCCTCTTCATCCTCTCCCTCCTCTTCTTCCTCTCCCTCTTCTTCATCATCCTTCTCTTCCTCTTGTCCTTCTTATTCTTTGCCCTGTCCTTGTTCTTCTTCCTCTACATTCTCAACGTGTTCTATTTGTTGTTTAACCTCTTCATTTCCTTGCTCTTCATTTCCTTGCTGTTCTTCATCATCATTCTCTTCTTCAATAACATTATCAATTGTATTCTCCATCACCTCTTGATTGACTTCCTGTAATGATCCCCCTCCATGTTTTGCATTTTTAGTACCACGGTTTCGGAAATCCAGATGTATCCTACCGCGAGGTGTTGGAGTTCTCAAATCTTCGGCTACGTGGGGATTAGATTTTTTCCCTTTGTTCCTAATGAATGAAAACCACATTATTACTTAAACAGAATATTGTCTTATCAAATAAAATTGAACATGGGATTACATCAAACACAAAATGTTAACAGACTAAAGTTCGGTTATCTGGTATAAGTTGCGAGGTAACCGAACTACAAGTTTGTATGTGATAGATCAAAGTTCAGTTACCACATAAAAAGTGCGAGGTAACCGAACTATATTTTATCAAAGTTCGGTTACCTATATAAATTTATCGAGGTAACCGAACTCATATTTTTCATATAAAGAAGGAGTTCGGTTACGTTTTTTTTTTGCGAGCTT